>PYAF01001972.1:0-28571 GCA_007407185.1 Glycine tomentella
TATACAGATTGAGTAATCCGTATGCTGATATCGCCAGGGGCATTTTCGAGATTTCAAAAAAAAAAATGGTGTTGAAGAACTTTTGAATGGTGTATGTAGTAACACTCGTACAATTTTATAAAAATATAGCATAACATGGCGGAGCGGAGCGGAGCCGTCCCGTGCGTATGCGCACGGGTCCAAAACTAGTATATATATAAAAGGGCAGAGTGACGTTAAGGAGAAAGGAGACAAGTGTCCCCCTTAATATTTTAGGTGAAGTTACAAAAGTGCCCTTATGTTTAAATTTTTCACAAAACTTAACCTAACAAATAACAATAGCTTATCTGTCGTGTGAGTGTGAGACGAAGGCCAGAAGAAGGGGCACACCACACACCGCACCTCACAGACCCCAGCACAGTCACACATCGCGCACATCATCGAAGGCTAGAGCCCAGTGCGCAGAGCCTAGAACCAGAAGAAGAGGCGTCATTGCGATTCGCGAGCCGGCCTCCGTCATCACGGCTACGCGGCCTACGCCTCGTGCTATAGCATCCTCGCCTCCTCTGCCTCGGAGTCAGAAGCGTTTCGCAAGTGGACGTTCTCTATTAACGACGACATGCACGTGCCGATGTCGGCGATGGCAAGAGACAGGTTTGATTTCGAGTTATGTTCATACTTGATAATGCTTTTGCCCAATTTGATAATGTTCTGTCCAATTTGATAATGTTGATACTCGAGTTATTTAGCACTTGTTCTGTATTATTTCATGCTGTTTTGGCACAAAGTTTTTAAATTTTTTGTTCTCTCTTGCCAAGTATATATGAAATTTAATATGACAAGTATATGTTCTAGTTGAGAAATATTGCTTCCTTAGTATAAATTTTCATTCTTGGTTGATTATCTGACCTTGGAAGAATGTGTACTTCCAGGATGATGCAAATGAGAATGTCCTTGATCCAGGTGCTCCTTTTGATCCAAATATAGATGCCCAGTTGGATTTATTGAGAGAAAAACTAATTGAGGTAACAACTATGCTGATTTCTAATTCTTTCTTTTGTAGAATTGATACTATTGTTGCTTCTCATTTAATTTGTCTTGATACTCATTACTGTTAGGTGGGGAAGGAGTTTGAAATGCTTAATCAAGAAATTCAAGCATTAGAAAGAATGTCTATTGTCAATGTAACTGGACATATCAATGAAGTTGTACAATTATATGAGCAAAATTCAATGCATGAGGTGTTTCAGCGTAATTAAAGAGCTCCTCATGATCTTCTTGTTCATATATTGACCTTCAATATATACAATCTTGTTCCCCTAAACTTATTTTGATAGCAAACATATGCTTTCCATTATAATTAAGTAGAGAATACTCCAATTTCAAACTGTATCTGTGTGTTTCAATTTTAACACCTATATGTTGCTTTATATGTGCAGTTTGATGAAAGCAAAAGAACATCAAACACTTACGATACATTGAGTGTCCATCTTTTATTAATTTCCTGGATCCATCCATATATATATATATATATATATATTGATTCTTACAAGGTTTTGAAGATGAACGTGTTGATAGGTCACTTTCCAACACTGACGATCGATAAAGATCTTTCATATCATCCTAACAACAAGCACAGAGCAGGATTAATGTCACGGTATATCTCACAAGAACAAGTACTATGTCTTTTTACAGTTTCACACGTAAATAGCGGAAAATCGTACACACTGGTACAGAAGGGAGCTAGCGAAGAAGATTAATTGCATGGCGGCAAATAAGAGTGAATCGATCCTAACAAATTTCGCCAAACTAATTCGAATTGCCAAAGAAATTAAGAGCAAAGATTGATTATTATTATTATTCAATTTATTCTTTTTATTTAATGTAAAACTACGTCCATGTGCTGATACGTGATTCCATGTGTGGCTGCATAATGCATATTTCCAATGTCAAGGACTGATTGTGATTAGCGTGCATGCATGCGTGTATGACTGCATGTGGTTGCATAATGCATGTTAACAAACATCTAATCACGATTTCAATTAAAGTACGACAAACTTAATGGTTCATTCAGAACGAGTTTTACAAATGACTTGCAGAAACTTAATAAGGTTTTTGCAAATTAAACATAAAAAGGAGTATTAAGAAGCACGGTTAAAATGTTTTAGTAGTATTACAATTTTTTTTCTAATATTTTTTTCTACTTTAAACAATGATTAGCAAATCTGAATTAAAATATCGATTATTTCATAAGTGACTTTGTTTGAAGGAATTTTAAGATATTAAATATTTTATTACTTTTAATTTAATTCCTTACTAGCTAGGCGATGAAGAAATCCAATATTAGCAAATCCCTTTTTTCAAAATGTCCAGTAGTTGACTGTGCTTGGATTGTCTCTCTCTCTCTCTCTCTCCCTCTCTCTCTCTCTCTCTCTCTCTCTCTCTCTCTTTCTCTCTCTCTCTCTCTCTCTCTCTCTCTCTCTCTCTCTCTTTTTCAAATTAGAAGAATGCATGATGCAGGCAAAACACGATAATAAACCACACCATCAATACGATATTAATGATATCCTCTTTAACTGAAACTTAAATATATTCAAATCCTCATCTACTTTAACATTCATTTACTCTTTACCAGCACTTGATTGCTGAAGCATTTAATTGACTTTCTTCTTCTCTTGATTACGCTATAATTTCTCTCCAAGTGAATGAGGTGGGTGGGGTGGGCTTTAAAACTAAGAAGCTACCAGCTAACTGTTCATATCATTGCCAATTTACCATCATGAATGTTTGTGCAAGAAAAAAAAAGCAGAGTTTTGTTATAGTATTCAATTGAGATTTTTATTTTGAAGAGCTATAACATTTATACTCTTATTAATTTTCTAAAAATATTTTTTGAATTTTCAATATCTTTAATTATGTATTTTTTTAATATTTTTTATTGCTTAATTTATATAGTCTTAGTATATTTATTAATAAAATCGTTATCTTAAAAAAATATTTTTGAATTTTGTTAACCTAATATCATAAGAAATAATATAAAATGTATTAAATGAAATATAATTATATCTATTGTTTTAGAAAAAAAGAAATACTACTATTATTTAATTTGATTAGTAGTTGAAAAAGTTTACCATCACGCTTTTATTAGCACATGCTCTTAATGGAAAACTGTGTTAAAGAATAAACAAATTAATTACTCTGGTTATTAAATATGAAGTGTAAATATTTATTTAATATTTTAAAGTAAAACCATTTATTTCTATTTATTAATTAGTAGAATTACAAAGGAAAAACGCGTACGTACAACAAACCTTTTAAATTATATTAGGTTACTTAGGAAATTCTTAAGATCTACATCTCTAAACCAGCTCCAATTATGGTATTATCATTATTTACATTGCTAAATATAGCAACTCATTTTCATGTGCGTGGACATTCTTTGATATAAACTGTAAAACTCATGAATTTATTAGCATTATTTTAAAACTTCTAGGCAGAGGATCCCATGTGTTTGTAGCAGGATGTCTGAGTTAAAGGTTATTCACTAAAGCTCTTTGTTCAAATTCATTAAAGATCATCATTTAACTCTGATCACTGATCATTATTATTTGGTTATTGTAGTGTGGTCTTGCTAGAGGTTTTATAAATTCTATTCATAAAAATCTAACAACAAACATTCTACAAATGATGTGCATTTTATGCCTTAATATAGTATAAGGAAGCATTAGTAGCTAGGCGTATGGTAGATATCTTATGGATTTGTAAAAAAGTAATTTTTTCAATCATCACATGCTAACACCTTGTGAATAAGCCCTAATATTAGTTGGGATAGTAAAAAAAATGATCACGTTAAATAATCATATGCTAACTACGTGTATGTTTAAATTAATATTCTTAACTCATGTTAAAATATGCATTATGTTAATAGGATCCATGATTCAGCATAATTAATTAGATTGTGTAAAAAAATGACAAAATATGTATACAATAATCAAAATCATTAATGTGTATGCAAATTAAAATAGCCAAACATATTAATATACATATAACAATGGTGAAATGAGGATGAGATTAAATTCAGTAACACAACGATATATCTGAATAGGGAAAAGGGAATGAAAATAATTAAAGGATATGATACATCACATTTAAAGAGAAACATGGTTAATTTGAATGGAAAAGAAAAAAAGGATTAAAAGAAAGTGGTACACTTTCACCGTCTGCCTCCCACCCACCTAGCATCACCGGTGTTATTTTTTTTTTTTATTATCAACAAATATTAATTTGTTAGTTTTATTATAAATATTTATGAGAAAAATTTAAATTTGTAATTTCTCTTTCTTTTTTAACAAGTTGTTGATTTGAGTTAATCTTATCTTCTTAAGTAAAATGTTAAATTTGAATCTTGTAGATAATTAAAAGTGATTAATTGAAAGACAATATTTCATAAAAAATTATTAATCAATTAGTTCTTTAATGGAGACTAATAATCGATATGCTCCCATATCAATAATATAATATGATAATAAAAAAATCATGGGTATTATTCTAATGTTTTCACACACGAAACGTTGTATTACTGACCATCAATACCGTTGGTAAAAGTTATGTTTTATTTTTTCTAATAAATATGTATTATTGATAGTTGGGTTGTTGGAAAATTCCAGTATGCGATTGATTAATTATTTAATTACCAATAAATATATAGGTTATTGATAAATTAGGTGCTATTACTTTGTGTAAAATGACATGAAATTACTTACATCTATGTTGTCAATAATTTGATGTATTAATTGTCTATCGTAGTACTATAGTAGAGAAAATGTAAATTACTCCAAATTAATGAATGCATGACCATAAAATATTTGTCGTTCATCATATCAATTCATTTTCTTATAATGCGCGTTGTGGTCCGGAAATGATAATACAAACAAAACGTTAAATATCATTAATTCTAAGAATTTAATTAAAATAGTAAAAGTTCTTAATACTATCATTTAATCACACATATTGCTATGTAAATAAGTTTGTTAATTTTTATACTAACAACTTTTTAAAAAATACTCTAAGAATAATGTCTGATAATCAGTTGATTGTACTGTAAAAATCTTTACATATATGCACAATTTATATAAATTAAACTATTAGTTTCGACTAGTAGTGTTTTATTAATGGATGAATGTTTGTAAAGGTATTACAATAAATATTTGAAATTAAAATGTATGAGGTATTTTATTTTATTTAACATTTTTTTAGTTTCTTAATGAATGATATTAGGATAGTCAGTATAAATCGAACAATTATCTCTTCAACAAATTGACATGTCACATGGTTAATCAGAGAGGCAAGCCAAAATTAAAGTGATTCATTTAAATATTGATAAGATCGCTTCAACTGTTTAATTAAGAAACAACTTTTTTTTCAACGATTCATTATGATTTGCAGACAATCATTGCTGCTTAAACTTTTAGTGACGAGTGAGAGCATAGAGTTATGCATGTACAACTGTTAAGTTGGTTGTTCAAATTCCAGAGCCAACACACTCCAATTTTTCCTTCAATAATTTTGGGGAAAACAGTATAGCATTTACGCAGTTGGTGAAGAAGATTTTTCAGCATTAAAAATCTACGGAGTCGAAAATTTTAATCCATATGCTGATATGCATACCTATCTAAATAAGAGTAGATAAATACACACTGAAACATAACTGTACGTATATGCATATAGTCTTTATTTTTCTTTAAAGGCAACAATAGCTGTACTAATAGTTTTCTTTTTATGAGTTTAATGCTTATGTATTATAAATTATTCAATATTTTTTAAAAAAAAATTATCAACTAATAAAAAATCATTGTTAAAATGGTTTTTAAGATATATAATTATCATAAAAGTCAATAAATTTATGATATATAAATTTATTATATATGATCATTTGTGATTGAATGAGAATATAATTAAAATTGGTTTACATTGTTATGATGTATTTTTTTATTCATAGCTAAATTAATGATTAAAAATATTCAATTAATATTTCATAATCTTATTTTTTATATCACTTGCATATGTAGCTTATGAAACAAATTTTATGATTAAAACTAACTAATTTAACTAGTAATCTATAATTGAATTTTACCACTCATTATTTTTCTAGATTGATTTGTATACAGTTAGATTAAAAAATATTATAAATATCACTTTTAAAATAATTATTATAAAATTTAACAACTTATCATATCAGACATTATTTATAATTAAAATAATATTTTTTATACTATCATATGCTAGTCATTAACTTTTTTTTTGAACATGATCGATAAGATATATTTATGACATAGCATATGGATTTTTGCAAATTAAATATATACAACAATAAAAAAAAACCTTCCATGCAAGGTGGAAACAGGTTGGGTCAAGTTTGGTTAGGTCTGATCTTGACCTGATTTAAAAATATAAAGTTTGATCTGACCTATTTATCTGTTATGAGCTTTTTTTAGCCTTGGTCTGTCATATTTAAAAGTCCAATTTGACATACGAGCCTATTAAAAAGCCTATTTTTAATAGAAAATTTAATTTTACATAACACTTTATATTAATTTAGAAAAATTAAAGAAGCAATTTTAAAACAGAAAATGTCTCAACATCTTACTTATATTTCCAAATAAGTAATAATCATTTTATGAGATTTTTAAGATGATTTTTTGAACTGATTGATTATCTACCTTCATAATAAGAAAAATATTTTTAGAAAAATAAATATATGATTTTTAAGTTTTAATATATATATATATATATATATATATATATATATATATGTGATAGGCCTAACATGTTTTTGTTTAAAACTTGAGTCTGATCTTTTTATTTAAATATGCTTTTCAAAAAGTCTTAACCTAATTTTTATAATAAGTTAGACCAGACCAAAAATTCTTAACATATAGCCTGACCCATTTCCATCTCTAATGCATAGTGATCTTCAAAGGAGTCTTTTTCTTCCTTTAAGATAGAGAGAAGATTGGGGAGCAACTTCTGACAAGCAGTGTGAGAGGCCGGTCGTGATCACCGTGTGCCTTAAACAACACTTCTTAAATTTCAGTAACGAATTAAGTTGGATGGTCCAGACCATTTGCCTTTTTATTTTTGCTACTATTTGTTTTTAGATGATAATCAAATTGAAGTAGTTGACAAGAAAAAAAAGGAGAAAGAAACAAAGAACGAAGCGTGTTGCCTCTTTTTGAGTTGACTTATTATTATTTTTTTTTAATCCAAGTGCAACGTATACTAATTTTCCTCCACCAGTGTGCTACTTTAATATAGGTCTTGAATCCAAAGTAATCTCCTTGTTAGACATTGATTGATCTAAAACTTGTTCTTTAAGTCATTAGTCTTATATTGTTTTCTTCTTCTCCTTTCTTACAAATGATAGGTGACAGGGTGAGGGTGATATTCTCATTCTCATCTTCTTAAGTTTAACATAATTTAATTTACTTTGTTCTTCCGTACACTATAACAGACATTTGAAATTCATTTGTTTGAATTTATAAAGTGGCTTATAATTAAACTCATTTGATAATAATTCATTAAACAATGATGTTTCATTTCATTCTGTTCACTACATCCAATTTAATTCTGTTTTAAGAAAGAAAAATATATGCATCCAGTTTGTTATCCTTTTTATAGCATGTTTTGGTGCGATTTACTTGAATTATGTGCATTAAAATTGTGTTTTTAATTAGGATGTGCCTTTTGACAATTCAAAGATGTCTTAGACTTAATAAGGTTAAATCTTATACATGGTCTAAGACAAATTACGTCGATATATAGAGTAAATTAAGTTTAATATTCTTTTTCTTATTGGTTCATTGATCTTAATTGTATATCTGAATTTATTCTGGCCTTTTGATATAAGGCTTACGATAGAAAGGCTAGAATATCCCTAGCATTCAATCTCTTAATAATTAAAAAAAATTGATTATTAAAAGAACTCATTAAATAAATATTTAATTAAGTTATTTATTTAAATCCACCCTAATGATATAATCTCACTTGAAGTTTTGTTTAAGTAAACCAGATGATGTATAAACATGAGATAACAAGTCTCTTCTGCGAAAATACTTCTACAGTTCAACTTAATAAAAACAGTCTCAGAATGGCCATGCCTATTTAATATTTATGCATGTCTTGTTAATTTATTTACTTCACATTTTGTGTGTACATACATGTAGCTAGTACTCATCATTATTCCGGCCACAGCATATAATTAATCTATATAAGAACTCTACTCCAAAGTCCAAATTCTTACATATGATATAAAGAGCAAAAAACTCGTGTTTCTTGATGGCCATCACCATGTGGATGCATGCATGGGCAGAAGAAGCAGCATTAAGAGGAGAAGCTAATGAACCATAATTGAATCCAGTAGTTCAACTGACAATAGAACAGGTAGCTAATAGCATTATAGTATAACTTGGTGTTAGGTTTGTCGTGTTCCCAACTGCATGCATGTTTCTTGTTGTACTGTTAACTATGGCCTTCAATATATGAATATGTCAATTGAGTGCACATATGAATACGTACGAGAGTACTAATGCACCCTTTGGCTGGTAATTAACAGCTATTCTTCAACTACCTCTTTTATGTTGCAGGTTAATGCATGCTGATAGATTGTTTCGATACATATATATACAATCACATTCAACCCAACCAATCATGCATTGGTGTCGTATTTTGCATTGGGTGGAATTAATTTTGGAAGATTGGTGTTTAAAAATCATTTGTATTTGGGAATTTTGTTTTGGATAAATTATATAAAATTTTAATATATTATTATTCATATTTTTTATTAGATATATTTATTGTAACAAAATAAATTGTATATTATTTATATAAAAGACACCCATATGTTAAGTCTCTTTGTTTTGAAAAAAAGAACTGTATTGTAAGCAACCTTTACATTAGATGTCTTTTTTCAAATAAAACTATACAAAACACAATATAAAAAAGAAATATAGTAAATTATTTTTTTAGTTATTAAATATTACTATTTATATTTATATTTACATATAAAATAATATTTACCATATTAGTAGTACTAACAAGTTTACTTTTTTAAAAATAAATATTTAATTTTTATATTTTTTTATTGGTGGTCGCAAAAATAAATGCCAATTTTTTTATTGTTATTAGCGATTGAAACATATGGTAGCTAAAATATATAATGTGGTTTAGCGACTGAACATTTCCGATCCCAAAAAAACATATTTCTGCTTCCTAATTAGCGAACAACGGGGGTGAAACATTTTGACAGGCACAATCGGACGCTAACGACGTCGCTGAGTTCATGAAGTTGCTTTTTATGGTACGGTCGCTGAACTGGTCGCTTATGCAACCGTTAGTTTTCGATGACCAACTTCGGTCGCTATTCCAGATTTTTCTTGGAGTGTGAGGTTCAAAGAATTGATTTTGTTCTAATAATATGGTAAAATTATTTTTAATATAAATATGGGTGTGTAGTTTATATAAAATTCACAAATTAGTACTTCGTCTATACTTAATTTTTTATTTGGTGAGGATATCTACACTTGATTCTACTAAATGTAAAAGTCAATATTTGTATATTTTTCACATATAGAAAAAAAGAAAAGAGTTTCTTCTTTTATCGAAATTAATTGATTATATTTATATGAATTTATTTTGAGAAGCAAGGGTTTTAACCTAACAATGTGCAAAAAATGACGTGCAAACCGTGGTAAAACAAACATGCATGTTACATATGGTTGAGATACTGATTTAATTTTTTCTAAAGATAAATTCTATGAACATATGGATGAGATAAATTTAATATATTTTATTTATTAGTTTTAATAACATAAAGGAATAATGTTATTTTTTATTTGTTAAGTAATAAAGGTTTTACTTTTTATTACTTTATAAACAGATTATATTCCCTTGTATAAAATACTATATAAAAAAGTATGTATAGTTTTTAAGTGTAGTGGTTCCATTCCTATTCTGGTAGCAAGGCCTTCAACCGGACAGAATATATAGTGGCCAGATTATTACTGGTTTTTCAATTCAACTATGAATACAACAGTAAATCAAACAAAGGAATTTCGGTTCATTTTTTAATGACCTTTTTTATTGATAAATAAATTATTCGTTTGAAAATTGAATAGCAGTAAGTTCCTATATCATATGCTTTTGACTTTTGAAATGGATGAACTTCTCCCCTCTTTAATTTTTAATTAAAAATATATACTCCCTTAAATGAAATACTATTTCAATTTTTCTTTAAAATTACATGACGATTGTTTTACAGATTATTTATTTATTTCCGAGAACATGAGGCTGACAAACTTTATTTTCACTTTTATTATGAGGTAATAAAATAGTTATTTTAAGATATATCATACATTTTTTAAAATACTTAAAAAATAACATTCTCATGTTCTGAAAAAATATTCTTAGAATTTTAAAGAAATAATCCATGAAATAAACGCCGTCTTAGTGTAATTCATTACTCTTTGTAATGATTTAAATATGAATATGAAAAAGAAGAACCATAAACTTATCTTATTATTAGCTCATTTATATATTTAAAAATAAAAAATAATTGAAACTCCTCCTTACTTTCAATTAAAGGAATGATTTACTTCTTACAATTTTTTTTACTGAGCATGTCCATCACGCTGATGAATTGATGATTCACCAAAATAGAAAATAAAAAATCCCCCATATGGTGTGCAACAACGTAACGAACTTCACCGATTGGCCCAACCTGAGCATATCAAAAGATGGGCTTTGAAACGTTAGTCCAATGTATGTTTATCTCTAATGGACTTAGTTAAGCCCATCAAACTTAATTAGGGTACAGTATAGTACGAGAAAAATTTGGTTCGAGTGTTTTTAGATAATTTTCCTTTAGAATTAATATAGCTAACAATAATTAAACATTTATACTTATTTTATATTCACAAAGCCCTCAGGAGTTTTATCAAAACTTTGAATACCACTGAAACTTTTCAAAACTGTGTGGGAACCACGCGCCACGTCGGGATGATTGTGGCGACGAGGGAGAGGAAGTGCTTGAGCAGCCACGAGGCAGGGATGGCGTCGAAGAGGAGGTTCTGGGAGAGGTCAAGGTGGTGGAGGGAGGCGCAGGCGGAGAACGTGAAGGTGGGAATGGTGGCGTTGAGGTAGTTGTTGGGAAAGTTGAGGGAGCGAGGGAGGGGAGGCCGCAGAGGGTGGTGGCCTGGACACGGTCGGAGAGGTCGAGAGTGGCGACGCCTTCGATTGCGGCGTTGCACGTGGCCAGTTGCATGGGGTGGCCGCAGTGGTTCCAGTCAGAGAGTTGAAGTTTGGCTTGGAGGAGGAAGAGTTCGTCTTGGTTTACATAGAGATAGCGAAAGAGAAGCAGAAACAACAATAGCTACTGAATCATGGTGATGTTTTTTTTTTTTAAATTTTTTTTTTATCAGTTGATAAATATAATAACTGGATTTTTTAAATAAATTAAATAATAAATAATGATATGATTTTAATTTGCATACATGCATATTAAGTGATTAGGTTTGATGATGTGAATTTAACAAAATAGGACTAACAAAAAATATTAAAGTGAAACATAAAATAATATAAGCTACGCAGATGAATAAAAGTGAATTTTAGATAATAAATTTAAATATTGAAAAAGTAATAAGAAAGATAGGTGTTAAGCTTTTTATCATCCTGGCGCTGAGCTATTTTTTCACAGGACCTCCCCTACAGTATCGTCACCGCAGTAGAGTTTAACCATCAAGTTATTTTTTTAGGTATGATAAACATATTTAAACCCATATACAATTATCACATTGGAAAGGCATGTACTTGAGTTGATTTAATAGTGAGAGGCTTGAATAATTTGTTAATTTAGTTTTTTGAGCTATTACACTTAGTACAAAAAGGAAAAATATTATCACTATTGTATAATGATGAGTTGGTATGTTATTATGATTGTATTGATTATTAGAACATCTTTAATTGAGTTCTCGAGTTCAAGAATTTTTGTTCATTAAATTTATTATTATTCTTGTTCAAGAGTTCTCCTTAGAGGTTGAATTTTAAGAGAAGAATTCTCAAGAATTTCACTTTTGTCAAAAATATTATTTTTAATGCCATTTGAGACAAAAGAGAATTTATTTTTTATTTTTTTCTTCTATGTAAGTAAAATTCAAGAATCCAAATTAGGTTCTACCACTAGAGCAAAAATGACAAAAGTTCTTGCATTGTATGTGATATCATGGACAAAAAGTAATACAAGAATAAAAAATGAGCTCTTTCACTAAATATGCTCTTAGGAATTAAAAAATTATAAATTTATTATTATCAATAAAATTAATTACCTTGATAAATTAGATAATTGAGTCTTAGATAGAATATAAAATAATGATTTTTTAATCCAGTAATATTAAGTAATGAACAGGAAGAAATAAATTAAATAACAATTACATTCTTCTTCTGTGACATTTTTATTAATTTTAAACGGGTTCATAATTTCATTAAAAAAGATTCAAATGAAATAAATATATAATATACCATATTAACTTTATTTTTCATTTTTGAATGAAGTTATGAACTTAATCATAAAGTTCATCAAATTTGATTTTGAAAAGGTTACATTATTTGTTCTGTAAAATTTATATTATATTAATTTGAATAAATAATGTTTATAAAGTTCAACAAACTTTTCTGTCTCAAAAATAATTGTTAACACAAAAAGCTTTTAGCTCTAAAATTATCATAATAATTATTTACCCTTCGTTAAAAGGACTTCCATGCAATTAAGTGGTATTTTCTCAATTGGTCAAATAAGATTTCCAAATTCGTTCCACTCACGCATATGAAATTCAGTTGTCAGAAAAAAATATGAAATTCAGTTTTGTCATATATTTTTAAGAAGAGGTACATCTGGTAATCTGGTACTAATTTAGTGTAACCACACACACACACATATATATATATATATATATCAAAAAGCTAATTAAAAATATAAGTATATAACAGAAGAATTGCTTAGAAAAAGAAAGTCATATTAATTGAATAAGATGACAATACAAAGAAATATAATATACGTATTTAATTATAAGATATATATACATAAGAGATGAGTATCATGTAAACTAATATATGCAACACTAACCCTAAAGGGATATGATATTATGATTACACGAACTTTAATAACTTGTCTGAATACAACCGATGTTATGAGTTAACAAATTAGATTGAACTTGTTCTGGCCAATGTTATGAGCCCATTTTGACCTACATAACCGATAGGACAAAACCAACATATTGTTGCAAAAGCAAAACAACATCATGGCAATATTGAACCCTACTTGAGAAGGTTTCCTATGGCGTACAAGCACTAGTTAATACAAGTGTAAAGCACCATAATATGACGTACAACTTCAAGCAATGAACATAAAAAATCGCGGGATTCTTTGTGAATGCACTACTCATACGCTTGTACGAATGACGCCATCCTAATACTAAAAGAAGTGATACAAGTATATATAAGGCAAATACTAACATGAGGGACTGGTTAAAAAAAATTAAAGTCAATATATTTTTATTAAAAATAAAAAATTGCATTATTTATAATAATTTTACACTATTTTATAATTTTCATAATAAATAATTTTTATTTTTAATTCTTTAATCAATACCTAAAATAAGATCCTAAGTATAATAATATACGATAATCATATTTGGTCACTTTGATGTTTGAAACAACTTATATTAACACCTTTTACTTATGTATATTTCTTGTTATATCAAATACTAATAATAAGCATAATATTGATTAATAAACATAATTACTTTAATAAACATTGTAACTCAAGTTCAACCACAATAACACCAGTATCATATTTTTTTTTTTAATTTGATTTATTATTTTTATTATTGCTTACAAGTTATTTATGTTAGATATTACATATTTGTATGATGAGATTAACTGCTCTCGATCTACTCCACAATTTGAACAATCTCTAGTTAATTTTGAAAATACTCTAACTCCTAATGCTGAAAGTGCTCCAATTTCAAGTATTACTCAAAGTGCTCCAACTCCTAGTGTTGTGAGTGACTTTTACATATAACTAATTAATTATTATTAAATTATATTAACATTAGATAGTGACAAAATCAAATTGAGTCTCATTTTTTTGTAAGGATTAACTTAATGATTGTGCATTTTTGTTTGAATATCATATTTTGGATAGAATACTATCACATTAGAAATTTCATAGTAACAAACAAATTATGCTTATTATTATGTTTATTTTAACTTATGTTTGTTTCCCTATTTTTTAAGTGTGTATTGTAATGTTATGTTTACAACTATAAAAAGGGGAAAAAATGAAAATTAAGTTATATTTTATCCTTAAATGAAACAAAATTTGGAATCTGAAAAATTAGTCAAATAAAAATGTACTGACATTTTGGTCCAAAAAATTATTGACATTTTGGTCTAATGAAAAATTACTGACATTTTGGTCCAATTATAACTTACTGACATTTTGGCCAAATGAAAACTTACTGATATTTTGGTCCAATGAAAAATTACAGACAATTTGGTCGAGGTCCAATGAAAAATTATTGACATTTTGGTCAAGTGATAACTTACTGACATTTGGTCCAGTCTATTCAGCAGCCATGTTGGCAATTATTTTTGTGACAGTTTCTTCCCTCTGTGCCACGTAGGCTTTTCATTAGCAATAACAGACAGAAGCTAACGGATGAATGAATTTGTCGCACTTTTTTCAATTTCGGGAACGAATTTATTTGCGCTCTACATATTCAGAGATAAAAATGATTATTTATCCTACAATAAATGAATAACAATTGAGAACAAAAGGTATATAGGAATATCAATAAAAAAGTACAAAACCATTGAACATTAGTGACAGATTCAATCCATGTTAGTAGCCACATGACATTAATTCCTTTTTCTTATGAACTTAACCAACATCACCGAAAGTAAAAACCGGCCATTAGCCAAAAATATTTTATATCTATCTTTACAAGTATATTTCTCAATTAAACCAACAGAACTAAGAGCAAAGAAAGACATAACTTGCCATATCAAAACATGAGTTTGCAGTAAACTTATACACTAGCATACATTCTTCAAAGCAACACGATTTTAAGCAGTGAAAACAACACTTCTTTGACACAAAATCAAGTTTTAGAATATAACATCTTGATTTTTCATACTATGAAAGCACAAAAAGGACAGATCAACACAAATACACTTATATGAACAAACAAGACGGAGAAGCACTACACATACATACATTAACTGATAAAAAAAAGTGAAGGTAGTGGTCCAGTCATTCCATCATACAACTTGAGGGCAACAAAAAATAAAACAACATTTCAACCCGCAAACGTCATCAACCACAACAAACTCACAATGTAGTACCATTCATGGAACGTCAAACAAATACACAGTAGGAGACATCCCTTATATAGTACTTATGCAACAAAAAAAAAACAAGTAATTAAAAAGAATTATCAATTTGAAGTTTATCTTATTAAGAGTTCAATGCCAAAATACAACTTATGTTCTTCCTTCAAAACAAAAAATTACAATCGGTTCTCTCCTCCCAGTTCCTTTTCCTTTTTACAGAAAACTCTCCAGAACTTCTCCTTTTTCCAGAAGTCCCCCCCCCCCAAAAAAAAACCCTTTTATTGTTTGTGCCTTATCTCTTCTCCTCAGACCAACCACGAGAGTGGACCTCGAAATTCCAACTTCGCATGTTGTAGCGTTCATCCGACGCTGAGTCTTTCAAGTTTCTATTTTTGGGTTCTATTTAGTTCATCCTAGTCTCTGTCGCTTCCATTTCAGGTCTGCCATCGCATATGTCTTTGAGGGAACTATTGCCTGATGTGCTTGGCAGAGCTCACGTGAAAGAGGCCAGGAGGGGGATAATAGTCAAGCAAGGAATAACATAGAGTTGGTGATGATTTTTTTTGGGTAAAACGGATATGGAAACAAGAATGAGAAGGACATCGTTTCTGAAGGGACATATATGAAATTAGGGTTTGCTGATAGGTTAGGATGAGTTAGGAACTTGGATGGGTGTTGCATCAGGTTCAAGTAATGGGCCTTTCTTTTTTTTACTTTGATGAATAAATGGGTTAGTAACACTTGATTTGGACTTGATGCATTAAACTGAAATTTTTTAGAAATCTATAAATTTTCTTTCTTTTTTTTCTTTTCCCTCTTTTTATCTTATTTTTTTTAATATAGAATAGTAAGTAATCAGGACAAAATTGGGTGCTGACACACAAGAAACTTATCAAGTTTATTTTAGAGTGTCAATTCGTTCTATACCAAGTGAACTTTCTCCTATCGAAAAGGATGTCCTCCAAACCTGCTTCATGAACGGACTGATTAAATTCCTCCATATCCCTTCCCCATACTGAATTATATCTCACATCCCTCTGTTCATCATAACTTTTTCCCATCTCTAGAGCCTAGGTCGTCCTCCATGTCGCCCTCTTTTTTCACTGCATTTAATGCATAGACTTGTGGTGTTTTCTCTCTCCAAATTTGAACTTGCTATGGTTGTAGCTTCAACCACCACCATCTGAAGGCACTATTCCTTCCACTACCACCCCTTGGCACCAACCTTCATCATCTGATGGGCATTCTGAGGCACTTGAGATGTTGTCTTCATGTATGCCCATGTAGGACACATCATCTTCAAGTTTCAACTCCTTTTCCTCCAAACAACAGTGATCATGTGTCAGATCTTCCACAACACGAAAAAAAGTAAGGATTTCCATGTATTTTTACCCATTGAATATTGCAAATATTGTCATATGATGAAGTGCTTATCATAACCCTTACATGGTCCAAGCTGGCCATCTTCTCTGTGTTTTCATATGCCTAAATAACACTGCCAAAGATTGAAACTATATGTTTGAAACATACATTGCTCCATGCGTTCAACGACATCCCGACTATCTTTATCCAACAAAATTTTTGTTTCACGAAACGACAAACAGGTTCCAAGGTTCAATAGATTCAAAAATTCCCCTATCCATGCTTCAGACTCTTGCAACATGTCATTTAAATCACCTCCCTATCAAAGCCGTTAAGAGTACCATGTTATCCCCCCAAATGCCTCATTTTTATTGAACAAAGGCCATCCAACAAGAACAATTCATTCCGATTGAATGCGTCTTTTGGATTTTTCATCCTTACCACCATACTCTTATTTAGCCATTCCATATTGCATATAGGTGTCACGATTTCCATTCCTAACATTGTTTCTCCTTTGCCCTTGTTTCCATTTTTTCGCCTCCATGTATGGCCAACTGGTATTGCACTTGATCTTGCACTGTTGTGTCTCCTTGTTTTTTGACCAACATTTTGATAAACCACTTCCTTACCTTTCCGGACATCGTGCCCCTTTGATTGTGTTTCTTCTCTCCCTTGATGTCCTCTTGTTTTCCTTCTAATATCCCCTCTACAATACTTTTCAAATTTTCTAGTCTTTGCTGGCCCTGTATGATAACCCTGAGTTCTGGCGCGGACGGCGCAAGTATCTGCGTGGACAGATCTGGATTCTGCAGAAATTCCTCTGCAGAAGCCAGTGCAGAGGTGCGGCGCGATTAGCGCCAGTGTGGCGCGATCAGCGCCATGCCCACTGGCAACTGGCACGAGTGGCGCTAGGTCCATGCGATCCGCGCCATTGTTACTGGATAGTGGCGCGATTAGCGTCAAGGTGGCGCGAGTGGCGCCACAGGCTCTGGAGTTTGGCGCGATCAGCGCCAGAGTGGCGCGATTGGCGCCACAGTCTCTGGACTCCCACGCGGTTGGCGCGAGAGTGGCGCTGGTGGCTCCACGACCACCGCCATTGTGGCGTGGTTGGCGCCACCTATATAAAGGCAAAACGCGATTTTCAGAGGAAAAATCACTGTTCCTCTTCCTCCCTAAGCCTAGACCACCGTTGATACACCTTAGGAGCTTCATATCTTCATTATAAGCCACTAAAACACCTCCTAATCACTTCTAAGCTTGACTAGAACCAATTAGAAGCTAAATTTCAACCTAACTCCCTAGAGAACCCCAACCCCTGAGTTCTTGAGAGAGAGCTGAGCTTCGGAGAGAAAAGGATCTGGTTCAAGGACGTTAGAGCTAGGAGAAAGACTTCTCTGGCCTTTATTGATGGTATTGAGGTAAGAAACTCACGTCCTGACCGTTTGATTCTTAGAATGGGGATTGGGTGAATAGTAGCCAAGTGATGATAGGGCTGAAATTAGACTTAGGTTCTTTAGAAAAGTGTAGTCAAGAGGTTGTTCTGAGTAATATGGAACTTTGAAACTGAATTTATGATGAAGTTTGGGTCTGGCTCTGGAGGGGAAGGAAGTGTGTGTGAATAGGAGGTATTATGGTCTGAATTAATATATATACCTTTACAAAAGATATTCATAAGGCCAAATAAACGGTAAAAACATGATAATACTCTTGTTTTGGCTGAGTTGAACCAATGTTGGTTTTTGACTTTGATTATGCCTGAAATTGAGTTGTATAGAGTTTTAAAGAAACTCTGAGGCCTTAGTTAGACTGAGGCGGACCATTGAAGGTCAAGGCATGGCCTAGTGGAAGCTGGGCTAATATGAACCTTAAGTTAGAAGACATGAACTGATGGAGAAAGGAAGAGCAATTCCTTTCATATAAACGGTTGAAAACCGTTACTGATGCTTTGATTCATGCCTATTGTAGGGCGTGAAACGCATATTGCTGGAAGAGATCACCACGAGACTAGGAGAGCTGATTCTGAGCAGAAACCAGGTAAGCTTAGTGTTCTTGGGGATTGTTTCCCCTGCTTGTGTTCACTACACCCACATTGGGTGTTTGCTTGATATAATTTGCATGCTGATGCCTTATTACTAGAATATGTGTTGAATATTGATGAAATGTCTTGATGGCATGTTGGCAACTGAATGCTAGCAAAACCCTGAGATGGGTTATATTTGTGTTGATTACACTGAAATAGTGTATATTGTGTTGTTTTTGATGATGACATTGATTATACTAGTATAGTGTGTGCTTGTCTGGGTGCTATGTGAGATGATTGTGATGTGATTGTATGAAACCTACTGATCAGTAGACTGAGGAACTATGGACCCCTTTGGGAATGTACCCACTCGGTGGATGATCTCCCTTAGGATAATCCATAGGCGTCCATGTAAACCCTGAGTAGACGTACCCACTCTGTGGATGATCCTATTCAGGCATAGATTGAGTGAGTCCTGAGTAGATGTACCCACTCGGTGAATGATCCTATTCAGAAACTCAGATGGAAGTCCTGAGAGAACGTACCCACTCGGTGGATGATCTCTCTCAGGCACTGTGTATTGTTTGCTTATGCTTGAGTTGGAATGGCTATATGCACACAGATGGTTTATGTGAGCCGTGAAGGCTAATTGTAGGATTCCATTTTAATATGATATGACTTCTATTATGTTAAGATATATAAATTTTTTTGTATGCCAAAAAGTGAACCAGGAGGGAGGGAAACCTCGGAGAACCCTGAGTTTACTGGGATTATTATCTCACCCCTGTTTGGGGCTCATGTTGCAGGAACTGAGACTGAAGCCCCTAATAGATCCCAAGGCAAGAGGCCTGAGCTGGGATAGTGTGAAGACAACCCTAGGTTTAGATGACTGAGCTTGTTAGCTCAGATTTTGTTTATTTTGTCTGTATTTTGATACCTAGGGAACATTTGTATAGTTTTGAGATTGATGTACCTTGTACATGACATAAATTCACCATATATGTACATTATGTGTATTTATATTGGATTCAGGCTTCCTTTATTATTGATTTCCATGCTTGCTGCATTACTCTGATATTCTGATAATGTTAATACGCCGGGTGCACACGGGGTGTTACATTTTATGGTATCAGAGCAGTGTTTAAGGAAGCAATATATGGTGAATTACATGTTTTCCCTGTGTGTTTGGGTGTACACCATGATTATTGCATGTATGATGTTAAGTGGGAGCCTGATCAACTCATCCTGTTATGTTATATATGCAGTATCATGGTGAGGACCGGAATACCAGTGAGTGGGCGGGTGCAGAGGAACAACCCGACCCGATTGTAGCTGCTTTGGCAGCTGTGCAACAGGAGCTTGCTGCAAGTAGGCAGGCTAATGAAGCCTTGCTTAAGACAAATAAAGAGCTCATGGCTGAGTTGAGAGCTCAACGGAGGGGAGACAGAGTATTCCCTAGACAGTCCACTCATGAAGGCGAGGGTAGCCACCACCAGGGTAGAGGTGGCCATCACTCTAGTGAGCCTCACCACCAGAGAGGGGACAGGTCGTCCCAGGCTGATACAGATTAGGATACAGCGGCCAGAGGAAGGATGTTGATCGCCTTCCGGAAGCATGATCCTCCCTTCTTCCATGGGGAGTATGATCCCATCGCTGCTGCCAAATGGTTACAGGCATTAGAGAAGATTTTTACTGTGATGGAGTGCTCAGACCATCAGAAGCTTCTCTATGCCACATATCTGCTTCAGGGAGACGAACATGAGTGGTGGGTCACCACTTCAGAGTTACTGAGGGGCCAGGGTGAGGTCATTACCTGACAGGTGTTCGAGGCCCAGTTTCTGGACCGTTACTTTCCCAGAGACGCCAGGGAGAAAAAGCAGACTGAGTTTGAGAGCCTGGTGCAGGGAAAAATGACAGTAGATGAGTCCTTGGCCAAATTCAATGAGTTGGCTAGGTATGCACATTTCAGGAGGGCTCTACTTGATGCAGAGGTCTTGGCTGCTAAGTTCCAGAGGGGATTTAGGGAGAATATCGAAGAGAAGATAGCGGGTAGTGGATCCAGAGATCTGGGCAGCCTGGTGAGATAGTACCGCCAGGGAGAAGACATGATCAGGAGACGCAGTGGAAGTTATTCCACTCAGACCGAGAGACAGGAGGCCAGGAGACCCGGTGGTCAAGCCCTACTGGAAAGGGCAAAGGCAGAGACCTGGGGATTTCATCTCCGACGGGTAGATTCAAGAAGAGCTCCAGACAGAGAGGAGCAACCCAGAGGACTAACTTACCTCCCAAGTGTAATACTTGTGGGAGGAACCACTGGGGAGTGTGCCCCACCGGCTAGCTGGTTTGCTATAGATGTGGCAAGCCAGGCCACTATGCTAGGGAGTGCCCACAGGCAGGCAGTCGGGCTACAGCTGCTCCAGTGATATCAGCAGCACCTACCACAGGCCGGGTTTATACGGTGGACGCTGGAGAGGCCGCCAGAGCTCCTGATCTGATCAGAGGTACTATTTTGATTAATGCACATGATGTGAGAGTCTTGTTCGACTCTGGAGCCACTCATTCTTTTATCAATGACCGCACTGCACGGGGACTGAACTTGCCTATGTTCAGACTTCCTGCTCCCATGGAGGTCACTACTGCCTCTAAGGAGCAGTGTATGGTGGACATGTGTTGTAAAGATGTCCATTTCCAGTTTGAGGGTAGAGAATATGTGGTTGATCTGCATTGTTTGGCGATGCCTACCCTTGAGATTATTTTGGGTATGGGTTGGTTAGCCAAGTATGACATTATGTTAGACTGTTGTCACAAGAAGGTTGTAGTGCCCTCAGATAGAGCCAGCTTGAGTTCTATTTTGTTTCTTTCAATCTTGCAAGTCCACAAGGAAGTACAGAGAGGGGCTCAAGGCTATCTTTTGTTGTGTACATCAGTTGAGAAACCGGGGTTGGATATGTCAAAGATTCCGGTGGTGAGCGAGTTTGTTGATGTTTTCCCTGAGGAGATTACACAGCTTCCACCGGATAAGGGAATTGAATTCTCCATTGATCTAGTTCCAGGTGTGGGACCTATATCCATAGCCCCTTACCGCATGTCTCCGTTAGAGTTGAAAGAGCTAAAAGTTCAGCTTGAGGACCTGTTATCTAAGGGGTTTATTAGACCGAGTGTGTCACCATGGGGAGCACCGGTCCTGTTTGTGAAAAAGAAAGATGGGAGTATGCGGTTATGTGTGGATTACAGACAGCTGAATAAGGTAACTGTAAAGAATAAGTATCCGCTGCCTCGTATAGATGATCTGCTGGATCAGCTGAGGGGAGCCTGTGTGTTCTCCAAGATTGACTTAAGATCCGGGTATTATCAGATCCGGATTAAGCTAGAGGACATACCGAAGACTGCATTTAGGTCAAGGTATGGTCATTATGAATATCAAGTCATTCCTTTTGGTCTGACAAATGCCCTTGCTGTGTTCATGGATTATATGAACAGGGTATTCAGACCATTTCTAGACCAGTTTGTGGTGGTATTCATTGATGATATACTGATTTATTCCAAGTCAGAGGCAGAGCATGTCGAGCACCTCAGGATCGTTCTGCAGATCTTAAGAGATAACAAGCTGTATGCTAAGTTGTCTAAGTGTGAATTCTGGCTTTCAGAGGTGAAATTCCTGGGCTATGTGATTTCTGCAGCTGGCGTAGCAGTTGATCCCAGTAAGATCGAGGCTGTGATGGCTTGGGAGAGACCTAAGAACGTCTCAGAGGTCCGTAGTTTCCTTGGATTAGCAGGTTACTATCGGAGGTTCATTCAGGGGTTCTCACAGATGGTATTACCTCTGACTTGTCTGACTAGGAAGGGTAACCCATTTGTTTGGACCCATGAATGTGAAGAATGTTTCCTGAGACTGAAGGAAAAGTTGACCACAGCCCCAGTCCTGACTCTTCCTGATCCTGAGGGTTTCTTTGAAGTCTATTATGATGCATCTAAGCAGGGACTTGGATGTGTATTGATGTAGGAGAAGAGAGTGGTTGCTTACGCATCCAGGCAGTTGAAACCACATGAAGAAAATTATCCCACACATGATTTGGAGTTAGCAGCGATTGTGTTTGCTCTAAAAGTGTGGAGGAATTATTTGTATGGTGCGAGATTGGTAGTGTTCAGTGACCACAAGAGCCTCAAGTATCTATTTGATCAGAAAAAGTTGAGTATGAGGCAGAGACGATGGATGGAGTTCCTCAAGGATTATGACTTTGAGTTGAAATACTATCCAGGAAAAGCAAATGTGGTGGCTGGCGCTTTGAGCAGAAAGCATATGAGCATTGCCTATATGATGATCTCTGATTGCAGCCTGATTAAGCAATTCAGAGATATGCACCTGATGGTGACAAAGGGTGTTCATGGCCTGGAGCTGAGGAAGACCCAGTTTGAGAATGAGTTAATTCAGAGGATCCGGGAGGCCCAGAAGCAGTATGATGAGGTGAGGGACATGATTGGTCAACAGGATGTTTCTTGAGAGACTCATGACTTGGTGATGTACCGAGACCGGATCGTTGTGCCAAAGGGTGACTTAGTTGATGCAATCCTGTCTGAGGCTCATAAGGGCCAGTTTAGTAATCATCCAGGTGCCACCAAGATGTATCAGGACTTGAAGAAGAAGTTCTGGTGGCCAGGAATGAAGAAAGATATAGTTGAGTATGTGACTAGATGCCTGATATGTCAGAAGGTGAAGATTGAGCATCAGAGACTGTCAGGCCTACTGCAGCCGTTGCAGATCCCAGAGTAGAAATGGGATAGCATTTCCATGGACTTTGTAGTGGGATTACCGAGAACTCAGACTGGATGCGATTCCATCTGGGTAATTGTGGATAGGCTGACCAAGTCCGCTCACTTTTTGCCTGTTCGGACTGATTATACAGCAGAGAGATTGGCTCAACAATATGTCAAGGAAATTGTCAGACTGCATGGAGTCCCAGAAAGTATCATCAGTGACAGAGACCCAAAGTTCACTTCTAGATTTTGGGGTGCACTTCAGGAAGCTTTTGGTACTCAACTGAGGTTTAGCACAACCTACCATCCTCAGACAGAGAGGACCATCCAAACCCTGAAGGATATGTTGAGGGCTTGTGCATTAGAGCATGGTGCTAGCTGGGACAGGTACCTACCTCTGGTAGAATTCTTATACAATAACAGTTTTCATGCCAGTCTGGGCATGGCCCCTTATGAAGCACTGCATGGTCGGAGGTGCAGAACTCCGGTATGCTGGACTGAGGTAGGTGAAAGACAGCTTCTTGGACCTGAAATGGTTCAAGAGACCTCTGAGCAGATCAGAATGAACAAAGATAAGTTGATGAAAGCTCAGAGTCGGTAGAAGAGTTACTATGACCATAAACACAGACCCCTGCAGTTTGATGAGGGTGACCATGTGTTCTTGAGGCTATCCCCTATCACAAGCGTAGGACGGGCCTTGGGTGTGAGGAAGCTGAGCCCTAGATTCATTGGTCCCTATCAGATTCTTCAGAGGGTTGGACCAGTGGCATATAGGCTAGCACTACCACCCCAGTTGTCAAGATTACATGAGGCGCGATCAGCGCCATGCCCACCGGCAACTGGCGCGAGTGGCACCAGGTCCACGCGATCCGCACCATTGTTACTGGATAGTGGCGCGATTAGCATCAAGGTGGCGCGAGTGGCACCATAGGCTCTGGAGTTTGGCGCGATCAGCACCAGAGTGGCGCGATTGGTGCCACAGTCTCTGGACTACCACGCGGTTGGCGTGAGAGTGGCGCTGGTGGCGCCACGGCCACCGCCATTGTGGCGCGGTTGGCGCCAGAGGTGGCACAAGTCGCGCCAGACCTCTGGCAGGCAACCTATATAAAGGCAAAACGCGATTTTCAGAGGAAAAATCACTATTCCTCTTCCTCCCTAAGCCAAGACCACCATTGATACACCTTAAGAGCTTCATATCTTCATTATAAGCCACTAAAACACCTCCTAATCACTTCTAAGCTTGACTAGAACCAATTAGAAGCTAAATTTCAGCCTAACTCCCTAGAGAACCCCAACCCCTGAGTTCTTGAGAGAGAGCTGAGCTTCGAAGAGAAAAGAAGCTGATTCAAGAACGTTAGAGCTAGGAGAAAGACTTCTCCGGCCTTTATTGATGGTATTGAGGTAAGAAACTCACGTCCTGACCGTTTGATTCTTAGAATGGGAATTGGGTGAATAGTAGCCAAGTGATGATAGGGCTGAAATTAGACTTAGGTTCTTTAGAAAAGTGTAGTCAGGAGGTTGTTCTGAGTAATATGGAACTTTGAAACTGAATTTGTGATGAAGTTTGGGTCTGGCTCTGGAGGGGAAGGAAGTGTGTGTGAATGGGAGGTATTATGGCCTGAATTAATATATATACCTTTACAAAAGATATCCATAAGGCCAAATAAACGGTAAAAACATGATAATAATACTCTTGTTTTGGCTGAGTTGAACCAATGTTGGTTCTTGACTTTGATTAAGCCTCAAATTGAGTTGTACAGAGTTTTAAAGAAACTCTGAGGCCTTAGTTAGACTGAGGTAGACCATTGAAGGTCAAGGCATGGCCTAGTGGAAGCTGGGCTAATATGAATCTTAAGTTAGAAGACATGAACTGATGGAGAAAGGAAGAGCAATTCCTTTCATATAAACGGTTGAAAACCATTACTGATGCTTTGATTCATGCCCATTGTAGGGCGTGAAGCGCATATTGCTGGTAGAGATCACCACGAGACTAAGAGAGCTAATTCTGAGCAGAGACCAGGTAAGCTTAATGTTCTTGGGGATTATTTCCCCTGCTTGTGTTCACTACACCCATATTGGGTGTTTGCTTGATACAATTTGCATGCTGATGCCTTATTACTAGAATATGCGTTGAATATTGATGAAATGTCTTGATGGCATGCGGGCAACTGAATGCTAGCAAAACCCTGAGATGGGTTATATTTGTGCTGGTTACACTGAAATAGTGTATATTGTGTTGTTTTGGTGATGGCATTGATTATACTAGTATAGTGTGTGCTTGTCTGGGTGCTATGTGAGATGATTGTGATGTGATTGTATGAAACCTACTGATAAGTAGACTGAGGAACTATGGACCCCTTTGGGAATGTACCCACTCGGTGGATGATCTCCCTTGGGATAATCCATAGGTGTCCATGTAAACCCTGAGTAGACGTACCCACTCGGTAGATGATCCTATTCAGGTATTGGGCGGCAAGTCCTGAATAGATGTACCCACTCGGTGGATGATCCTATTCAGAAACTTAGATGGAAGTTCTGAGAGAACGTACCCACTCGGTGGATGATCTCTCTCAGGCACTGTGTATTGTTTGCTTATGCTTGAGTTGGAATGGCCATATGCACACAGATGGTTTATGTGAGCTGTGAAGGCTAATTGTATGATGCCATTTTAATATGATATGACTTCTGTTATGTTAAGATATATAAATATTTCTGTATGCCGAAAAGTGAACCAGGGGGGAGAGAAACCTCGGAGAACCCTGAGTTTACTGGGATTATTATCTCACCCCTGTTTGGGGCTCATGTTGCAGGAACTGACCTGATAGATCCCAAGGCAAGAGGCCTGAGCTGGGATAGTGTGAAGACAACACTAAGTTTAGATGACCGAGCTTGTTAGCTCAGATTTTGTTTATTTTGTCTGTATTTTGATACCTAGGGAACATTTGTATAGTTTTGAGAATGATGTACCTTGTACATGACATAAATTCACCATATATGTACATTATGTGTATTTATATTGGATTCAGGCTTCCTTTATTTTTGATTTCCATGCTTGCTGCGTTACTCTGATATTTTGATAATGTTAATACGCCGGATGCACACGGGGTGTTACACCCTGGATCAGACTTTTCACACCTTGGTAAGTTAATGTGCAGCTTAATGTTTTCTACAAAAATTTTATCCAGTTGTCTTTCCAATCTACTCGACTCTTCCAATTTTATTTCTCCTTAGTGCTATGTAGTGGCAAATCCAGAATAATAATCAAGGGGGGCACTAGTGGTGGACTCAAGATTTTTTTTTTTGTAAATAAAATTTAAAGGAACACATAATTGTAAACCATAATCTAAACAAACAAATAAATAGCTAGACCAAATTATTGTTCTGGATTGAATAGAACAATAAAAATAATCCATTTTGTACTACCAGTCTACATCTCAGCCACCTTCTCATTTGAGCACAATATTGCAATACTAAATAAAACACTAAAAACAATACAAATTGCGGAAGGCAAGCACTAAATAAAACACTAAAAATTGTTCCAGCGCAGTTTACAAATCACAATTGTTTAGTTTGTAATATAAAACACTAAAAACAATATGCCCAATAAAAAACACACTCACATAGACCAATTTGCATTTACAGGTTTGCTATTTGATAATTATATAATATAAGCCATGAATTCCACTTTTCATATAGACTAGTTTGCATTTACAGGTACTAATTATAAACTGGTTAACTAACTAAATCAACATAAAATAGGTAACTGACCCAATCAGTTATATATCAGTAATATCTCAAATAAGTAAATCATAAAGATACTTAAACTTAAGAGAAAAAGACAAATAAAACTTAACCTTTTCTGGAGTGGAGGGTCTATTGTACAAACGGAAGCTCGGCACGGCACCGTAGGCACGGGAAGCATGACACGACACGGCATGGGAACACAATCAACTTTTCCGTTCAATCCACGCCACGGGAAGCATGACACGGGAACTACGGAAGATCGGAAAAGCTGAGCAGGATTGCAGGAGCCTTGGAGGTCAAAAGCGGAGTCGGAAGCGCTGAGCAGGAGCCTCGGAGGTGGTGGCCGACGGTGGCGGTTTTGGTTCTGGCGAAGCCGCGGAAGAGGAGCAGAAGTTCAGGAAGGACGGTGGTGGTTTAGGGCGTGGTCCGCGTGGATGCGTTCTGCTCGATCCTCGAGAGGAAGGACGCGTTCTACACTTTGCATTGCAAAGCAAATAAGGCGATAAGGGTGTATTGTGAAAAGATTTCAAAATAAAGGACATGATGGTAATTTTTCTTGAAAATTTAAGAAGGTGGGGCAATGCCCCCCAAATTTGAACGTAGATCCACCTTTGGTACTATGTATACCTCCCAACACTTTCCCTATCGCCAGAAGACCTTCTTATAATGACCCTCAAGCCTGGCGCGACTGGCGCGAGGTTCAGCGCGGTTAGCGCCAGGATTCTTCAGCAGAAAACTAAGTCTGGGGTGTGGCGCGAGTAGTGCCATTGTTTTGAAGGATGGCGCTGGTAGCGCCAAGGTGACGCGGTTAGCGCCACAAGTCCCCCAGAAAAACCAGTTTTCTCTGGTTTCTGACGCGGGTAGCATCGTATATAGCGCGAGTAGCGCCATGGCTTCTGGAAGCCAGCGCGGGTAGCGCCATTGGTGGCGCGGGAGGCGCTGGGAGTGCCCTGGAAAATCCTTTTTCTCTGGATTCCAGCGCGATCAGCGCCAGATGTGGCGCGGTTGGCGCCACAGGTTCAGGAAGCTGTGGCGCGGTTAGCGTTAGAGGTGGCGCGATCCGCGCGGTGTAACACCCCAATATTTTTATACGTGTTAAATGTGTAATTTAGGAAATGTTTTAGATCAATTAGTAATATGTGATTAAAGGATTTTTTTTACCTAGAATAGAGATTAGAAAAATTACAATACAATACTCCTAGGTAACAAATTACTAATAGGTGACAAGAAAATCTAGAATAGAATTTTTAGGAACTTTACTACACAT
>PYAF01001972.1:28671-60011 GCA_007407185.1 Glycine tomentella
AATAACACGCAAATCTCTTATTATTTCTAAACTCATTTCTTATCGTGGAAATTTCATTTGAACCTTCATTTCTGAACTCGTTTTTAAAATTAACAAAGATGCGTTGGAACTTTCATTCTTTCTGTTTTTTTGAAAAAAAAAATCTGTAGCAAATAAAATAAATACGTAATGGAAAGAGAAGTAGAAGTGGTCGTTTCACGCGGGACCTTTGACGGAGCAGGTATAAAGGCAAAATCGCGATTTTGGGGTAGAAAACCTCGCTTCTTCTTCCTCTGAGCGACCTGCAGCCATAGTTGAAGCTCCAAGCTTCATTTCTTCACCATAGTTCACCAAAACAAGTTCCTTTAAACACCAATCTTGTTGAAAAACACTTGGTGAGCCTAAATTCTTCATCAATTCTCATTGAAAACCCCAAATCAAAGAATCCATTTCTCAAGGGAAGTTCATAGAACTCGAGTGCGGCGAGGAATGGCGGCGATTCGTGGGTACCCAAGCTAGGGGGAGTCGTCGTTGGCCTTCCTTGTCGTCATTGAGGTAAGAAACTCGAGATTCACCACTTGATTTGTGAGTTGGGGTTTTGGGTGAATAGTGACCCACTTGTGATAGAGCTAGTATTAGCCTTGGGTCCTTTAGAAACATGTGTTTAGAATGTTGTGAGGATGAAAGATTAGCTCTCAATTGTTAGTTTGGTGAACTTTGATTCTTGGCTCTATGTAATGCATGTTTAGTAGTATGCTGAGTTGCTTGGCTATGTTGTGACATGCAAGAGCCTTGGTTTATGGTGTTGAGGTGCTTGAAGGGCTGTTGGAACGGTGTCTTGTGTGTGAAAAGAACCGTTTAAGCCACATGTGTATCCTTGAGCCTTTGGTCGGTATAGAGCTTTGAGCTCCTGACGTTGGCTTGCACCGAGTCTTGTGATGACTCGTTAGTTTGGTGAACTTTGATTCTTGGCTCTATGTAATGCATGTTTAGTAGTATGCTGAGTTGCTTGGCTATGTTGTGACATGCAAGAGCCTTGGTTTATGGTGTTGAGGTGCTTGAAGGGTTGTTGGAACGGTGTCTTGTGTGTGAAAAGAATCGTTTAAGCCACATGTGTATCCTTGAGCCTTTGGTCGGTATAGAGCTTTGAGCTCCTGACGTTGGCTTGCACCGAGTCTTGTGATGACTCAAGTGCCTTGTTGAGATGAGATAGACCACTGAGGGTCTATGAGATGGCTTGTGAGTGATAAGCCTTGATAAACCTTAAGTTAGAGGACTTGTGGTTTTGGAAAGGACTGAGGTTCCTTTCATTGTGCCGGTTGAGAACCGTTGATATGTTTGTGCCTGATATGGCTGTATTGATGTTAATGTGTGCTTATGTGCCTTGTATAGGGCGTGACACCGCGGGTGTCAGTGGCGTAGGCCACAGAGCAAGGGAAGAACTGCAGAGCTCGACTTTGCCAGGTAAGTTCTTGGTCCCTTGGGGATGTTTCGCACTTGCTGTGTTCCACCATACTCCGAGGGAGTGATGGTCGCATTCATGATGCATGCATTGATGGTTGTTGCATTACTCATAATGATATGTATGCCTGTATCTATGCTTGTACGTATATGATACCTGTTGATAGATCTTCTGGCCAGTTAGATAGATATGGACCTCCCTAGGAGTAGAGAGCACCTCCTAGTTTGGTTTGCTCATGGTTGATGAGATCCCAGGGTGATGATGATCCCTTAAGACCAAGAGATAGGTGTGTCCCGTTGCGATTGATTGCCTAATCTCGGAGGTACCATATACGTGCGTCCATGCGTAAGGGGTAGCTCCCGATAGGATGGCACGGGTGTGAATTCCGGTTTCACAATGAGATTTGGTGTTGATTGGATCCACCGTACATTAGAGCTAGATGGCTTGCTTGTATTATTATGAGGGCCGGGAGGCCAGTATGTTTGTGATGCCTGATGACTTGTGTCATGGAAAGTTTCAGGGTGGAGGAGATGCCTCCAAGGACCCTGAGCTTACTGAGATGTATATCTCACCCCGTGTGGGGCTTATGTTGTTTCAGGTGACTCTTCTAGCAGAGAGGAGCAGTCTCAGGACGGGAGGCCCCAGTAGAGACAGTGCTTGCTTGGCTGTGAGGCAGCAGTGGAGAGCTTGGAGCTCGGCTCAGCTTTTGTTATTTTGTACCCCTGTAGAGGGAAGACGTGTTTGCACATGTAGTTTTGAGATATATACATTATATGTATGCCCTCGTGTGAGGAAGGGTCCTTGGGATCAAAAGCACTCGGATGCTTATTCTTTTGTATAGACACTTCGAGTGTCAGATGGTGTATTTTTGTACATAACCAGTACTATTATGTAACTATGTTTTCTCCTGTTTATATCTTTGAGATGTTTATGTTATCTGCCTATGGTTATGGTTGTGTGAACTAGATAAGTAGGGGCTTGTGTTGCTTTTGTTGAGATAATTTTTATTCCATACATAATGTAATCAAGAGATATGATTTTGATTATGCTTCCGCGAAAAGTATGTTTTTAAATTACTGTGATTAAGCGCTAATTTGATATAATCATAATGATAATGCACCGGATGCACACGGGACGTTACACTTCTAGAGATAAATGACTTCATAGTTGTCCGGAAAGTTTGTGAAATAAAAGCTTGCTAATCCCCTCAGTTGTATCTGTTCACCATTTATTGTTTCCTCCTACTATCCTGATGCCACCATCCATTCCACCTTCTTGCCACTGCTCATCTCCCTGTTCCAGTCATTGCTAAAAAGTATTTGCACAAAATTTCAAGTCAATCCTTTTTCTGCCTCCATAACCTCTCATTTCTTCTCCTTTAACTTTCATCTTTTTTTGCACATAGAGGATGATGTTAAGGGAGATATTTACATTTATAAAAAAAATATGATAATAATCAATATTATAATAGATGTTTATGGAAAAACACATCCTTAATGTTTTTCTGGATTGAGATTGGTGGAGGCATTTTGCATAATCAAAGAGGACTGAAGATGAGGACCTTACAAGTTGCAATGCATTGAAGAAAATTGCTCTTAATAATTGAAGGGGGTAAGGGAAGAAAAGTTTTATGTGACAAACACCTAATAAGCACTATTAAGGTATAAGACCCACCGAAAATCCTTTGTATTTCAAATTTTAAGATGATTCACGACCTCGGAGATTCATATTATCACAACAATCATTGATCAAAGATGTCAATTTTGTTGGTTAGAACAGAATTATCTCCATTAACCGTGATCAATACTACAAATAAGTTGACTGATTTACTCATGGTTATCACTAAATAATTGGTGAAAAAACATTATTACAAGTGGCTCTATATATATATAGACAAAAAATTTCTCGTTAATTGAACTACACATAACTTTGGAATCAATGTTATGTAGTGTAGGAAATCACGCAACTTGTATAATATCAAATATGAACTCAAGTAAAACAATGAAAAGAGGTTAGATTGAAACGACCCGTAGAAAATCTTGAAATGCATCATCTTCTGTACAAGTGGACAAGTAGTTGATAAGCAATTTTTTGGTATTGAAATCTACTATAAGTCTTTGGTTATTTCACGAAATTATTGGACAAAGACATTATAAGTGGATTTAAGTATTAGGCAGGTATCCAGTCTCATCCATATCCATAGGTAAGTTTTCAGCATTATCTTGTAGTTTTTGTTAGCATACATACTACGAATCAACCCCTTACTGATGACATCCATTAAAATATTAAAAATCATTCAATCTACGGAACATATAAAGGAGAAGATATAAGTAATTGTTAAAGTGTGAAGAATAGGTGGATACCTCTTCTGGTCATCATTTCTGAACACACAAAGTTTGTCACGGGATTTACATAATCCTTCAATTATTGTTTGCTAAGTGTTACTATAGGACTGATATAAACTCGTGTTTGACGGTTGAAAATGTGAAAAATATAACTGAATGAACATTAATCTTTCCGTAGGGTTTATTAGGGCCAGAAATTCTATTAATGCAGTTGAGAATGTGAAAAAAAAAAAAAAGTGAAAAAGTCATGAGCCTTATGAAGTAGAAGATTAAAGTTTCAAGACCGGTGAAGGTTGCTTAAATTTTAACAATGAAATCATTATGATTTTAAATTCATTTTTCCCCAAAGAAAAAAAAATAGCATCTCGTGTTGCTATTACGGGATGACATTTTTTTAAACCAGATTAAGTAACTACTTGTACAAAGTAGGGTAACTTTTAAGGAAACGGTACTTCTAAGTCTATGATTACGTACACAATGTAAAAGTGCAACAAATAGAAGTTTTAGGTGCATACAATATCAATTATAAAAAAAAGGTGCATACAATATAAAACAATACAACACAAAATTTTACATATTCAAAGCCACAAACCTGGGCTGTTGGTTCACTAAAACTTTCACACAGCCTCCTTGTGACTTATTCCTAAGCCCTATTACCACAAGGATGTTCAACAATTCTCAGTGCATCAACACTGCAGCCTCGTGCACAAGAGGCTGTGTAACATGCACAAAATGCTCAGCTTCCCTCTCCACCTCTTCCCAACATTTGTGTGCACTCTTCCCTTCTTTCATCTTCTTCACAAACCCCACAAACTTCCTCCAGTTATTTGGTTCAAACAAATGCGGATTCATCCTCAGGTATGTGAAGGCACACATCTCTCTATCACCAGACTCACCATCAACATCCAACTGTGATGCCCTTATGATCTGCTCATGTGCATATTCGTCGTACCGTGGCAGCGCATTTTCGCCGGCAAGTGGAACCTGTGCCTTCTGCGTTGCCAGAACCACTTGCTTCACCAGCTTCTCAGGTGCACAAAGGGCATCTTGCGGCTGCTCTTGATCACGCATCTCGATACAGGTGAAGTTGAAGATGGCACCGTGGCGAGCCAGCATTTTAGCAATGGGGAGGTAGCCATCACGGAACCGGGTGTTGTAATACCCTGCAGTGAGTTCTGGGGCGTGAGACCTTGAACCATAGTGCCAGTGAATGCCGGCAACCTTCACTGAGATCTTAACTCCAGTGTTGTCAAAGATCGATGTGGCGGATGAGAGAATCCTGTCACCATGTTCCAACAGCATCTGAGAGTACCAGGTGAGGAAAAACTCACCATATGGACCATCCCATCCTCCGCCTTCTTTGCGGAAAAAATGAGTGTCTTCTGGCCAGTTGTTATAGTGGCCAGCATCAGTAGGGCCTGTGCTTCCCCATTCAGGCTTACCGTGAGCTTCAGCAGCAGCTTTTAAGCTACTCAACATATACTGCACCATAGCATAATTATTAGAGGTTTAGAACAAATTTTGCCTTATTTTCTCCTCTTTGTTCATGAAGAAATTTATTTATCCGAACAAATCCCAAGACAATTATATATAAAGGACTACAACAAGGAGAAGGAAAAAAAAACATAAATATATATACCTTGTCATAGCATTGGAAAGCACCAATTCCTGGGAATTTCCATGTCCCATTTTGCTCTGGGTACGAAGGGTAACGCAACTCACCTGCTGGTCCCATCCCAACTTGGATTTCCTGAAATATGTCAGTAAAAGAAGTTCAGATGAGAAGTTATATTTAAATAGCACAACAAGTCACAGCATGATGTAAAAGTGCACCGAGAAAGATATTTACCACAATGGTTTCACCAAGGAGGTGCTTGAAAGTGTCTCTGAAAGCACGCATGAAATCAGCATAACATTGAACTGGGGATCGTCCCTTGAGCACCGGCAAAGTATCACATCCAAGTGATATATATTCATAGTTTCTTCTTCCCCATTGATCAGTATATGCTAGATCGTGGTCATTATCAATCTCCTCCACAACCCATTTGGGCAAAGGAATACTGCACACAGGACAAACGATTTGATAAGCCCACCAATAAGACAACTGGTATTCCAACACAGTGCTAACTTATAGCAAAATTAATGGCAGTAATATCTAAAATCACACAAATAGGAACTAGTTATATTTTTTAGTAGACCAGATGTATCTCTAATAACAGATAATTCTACTCCAATTAAATAGAATCACTACGGATGCTAAACTCTCCTCCAACTTTTTAGTATGTAACATTAGCACATGTCCATGATTCGAATTCGAAACCATTAGTGATCTATAACCGTCGAAAATAATTTACATAAAATATATAAACAGAAAAACAAATTAAGATATCTGGTCCACTAAATTTAAGGTATCCTTAAAAGTTGGTCTACTGTTTGTGGCGATACCGACGTGAATTAGTAGAACTAGAAGTCCCTTCTCACGTGGTCCCACTTTGGCACTTCCCATCACTAAAGCACGCTCTTTTCTCATATATTTTGTATTTACTTTTTACATAAGGACCACAAAAAATGAAAGAAAATAAGACTAGCAGCACCGTGCTCATTACGCCTCTTTAAATTATAATATAAACATTTATGAAATTATTTTTAATTATTGTTTTTTTTTCAGGAAAATTATTGTTGATTATTGTTATTATGATAAAAATAAATATAATCATCATGTTTAAAATACTAAATTAAAATTGTCGCTATCGCTAATTAGAAAAGAATGTTAACTCATTCGTAAATGTATAGTACAAAGATTAAAAATTAATTTCTGTAAAAAAAGGATTAAAATTCAATTAAATTCACAATCATAGTACTAATAAAAATGAAACATTAAAATTTCCGTAAAAGAGAAATGGCTAAATAATTATCAATATCATATATACAATTCTCAAGATTCAATTATTCCGGCTTCCTAGTTGAATATTCATTAGAAAAGAAAAATACTACACTTTAAAGCAAAGTGGTACAAGTCCAACATCACATGGCATGGCTTCATTTCCCAATCACAAAACCCCTTTTAAACGTTTATTTTATTTTTCACAAACGAGCTGCACCGTGCTGGGCACGCCTCTCATTTTCAATCATAATCATCGAAAACTCCATATAATAATAACCACATATTTTCCTATAAAGATAAAGATGTGAATTTCATGATAAATTGAATTAAAAGCAAAACTTAACGTTAAAAAAAATGTATCAAAAACGTAAAATTTTTTGATGGTGTCACTCAATTAGTTTTCAGATTTCAAAACCAATTCGCAGAAACTAAACTATAAAAAAGTATCGCTAAAACAATACTAGTAACAATTGTAATTGTTAAAACCAATTAATATAGAATCTAATAACATTTCATCAGCAAAAATAAAAATCATAAATGACAAATAAATAAAAAAAAAGGAAGAAGGAGAGATTGCATAAGACTCACGTGCAAGAGTCTCCGACGTTACCGCCACATTGGTGAAATGACATAACAGCCTGCACCTTGAGGCCATGCTTCTTCGCCATTTCCATGAGTTCCAGGTACCCTCCCCAATTGTACTCCCCGGGCTTCTCTCTCTCCACCAAACCCCACCACACGTCCATCATCACCCCCTCCACCCCCGCGCTCTTCAGCGCAGCCATCGCCGCGTTCATCGCCTTTTTCCGGTTCACCGCGTTCCCCGCGGTCACGCTGTCCAACGGCATCATCACAAACACCGGCACTCCCTCCTTCCCCTTCCTCTTCTCCTCCTTCCCTCCGGCAACGTACTCCTCCTCCACCACCTCCGCCGTGAATGCCTGACACGCCGCCGACAGATCCGCCCGCAGCACCGGCGACCTGCACGGACTCAGCGGCGGCGAAAGCCCCTCCGCGCAGCCCTCCGTCCTCATTACCTTGCACTTCAGACTCGCCGCCGGTGACTTCCACACCGCGGCGGCACTCACCGTCGCGGTCGATTCTCCGGCAACCGAATCCGGCACCGTCGCACCAGCCAGGGTCCCGATCTGTTGAGTCATACTCAACGCCATTTTTCCAATCTCTACAATTCAATCAATCAAAATTTCCTTTGATTTTTTTTCTTTTCACAATTCGATTTCAAGTTTTCTTCAATGCGAAGAAATTTTCTTCAATGGAAACAACAGATGAAGAAGATAATATAATAATATTTTGGGTTTTGTCAATGCAGTGAGGGAGAAATTGGAGGGAGGGGAAGAGAGATTTATAGGGGGAAGGGGGTGAGGGGTGAGGTGAGGATAAGGTTACAATAAGTAATATTTGTGGATTTGACCGTTACTTTATCGCCACGTGTCATTTGGATGCGTGGCGGATTTTGGGACGGGTGAGGGGGCGACGGCTACGATGGCTCGAGCGTGTGAGAGAATGGACGGTGGGATGGGGATTGCGCGTGAAGATACCAGAAAGTGCGGTACCGAAAGATCTCCATGGTCGATGAAAAGGTGACACGTGACGGATGTGACTAATCGCGTGTCATGACGGGATTTTTGGTTGTCTAAGGCTTGGTATGAACCAAGAGAAATATCGAAAGGAAGGAAGGAAGGAAAGATCTTGTGAGATTGGCAACTTGACACGTGTTGTGCCACTGGTGAATGCAAACACCTTAAGCAGTGAAGAGATCTGTTTTCACATTCAAAAAAGTCCTCTATCTCACATGATTTTTTTTTTTTTTTCTGGTTACGAAATTTACAGGCACAAGATATTAATTCGATGATTTAGGAGAAGGCAAGAAGGAGGCGTGATGGAACTATCCCTCTAAAATCTAAAATGGTGTATTACGATAGATAAAAATATACATATGGTAAGTGATATAATAAATCAATTTTTAATCAAAATTGATGAATATTTTATATTAATAACATATTTAATAACAAAAATTTTAAATAAGTATGGAGGATGTGACCAGGAGGATGAATGATAAAAGAAGAGACACATGAAGATAGAGAAGTTAAATGCAAGTTTTTTTTTTCCCATTTTTCTCAAAAGTCAAACGATGATAATCCAGTTTAGGAGAGATTAAAAAAATACATTTTAACTAAAAAGAAGTGTGAATTTAATAAGTTAAATACATGAAAGGTGATTATAATTTGTTCTTATATAAAACTAGTTGAAATTGAGACATTTTCTGTTTTTATCTTTATTTTTAAAAAAGAAAAAGTAATTAAAGAATTTTTTTAGAAAAAGTGATAACAGTTACGTTTTAAAAGTTTATGAAAAAAATAAAAAATTATATATTGAAAGATAATTTAAAAATAATAATTATAGATAAACATATATACAATACATACACTAAAATACTGTATTAGTTTAATGTATTTCTATTATTATAAAAGTGTTCAATAAATATTTTTCATTATTGTAAATTATTTTACATTTCTAATCAATAAAATATTATATTTTATATGATTTTAAATATAATTATTACAAAAAATCAATAAACTTACCATGATAATTATAATTAAATCACAGTATAAAGTATGTAATTATAGTATAATTTTCAGTATAAATTGAATTTTTTTAAAAATGATCGATTAAACGATAAAAGAATCCGACAGGAGAGAATGAGTCTATGTTATATTCCTAAGGATCCGTTGATTCCGTTCACGTAAACTACTTCGAACTCAAAGGATGAATCTATCATATATTTAACTGTCACGTAGCTTTCATTGTATCGAATCCTTGAAACTCCATCAAACACTTAAATCACAAACACAACATGAAGCTTGTTAGTTCTGTTCCGTTCTCTAGTTACTCATTAATTTCCTTACAATCACAATGTCATTGTCCACGCTAAATTTAAGGTTAAGCTATGCTCTCTCTCACTCTCACTCTCTTTCCATTCACAAGTTTCCTCCATTTCTTCTTTGTCATTCAAACTCTCATTCAAATCCCTCACTCTTTCACAATCTTGATGATGCCATTCTCTTATTCAATCGCATGCTATTTCTCTTAATTTCTAGGAAAATGGAATTCAGCGGTATATTTTGCTCATTCAATCATTCCATTTTTTTATTCTCGTAGTAAAAAGTTCTTGACTCAGTGACTCTCATCCCGTAATCTAAGAAATATGAACTTTATTTCTGATTCTGTCTGTATAGGTTGTATATTTTGCTCATATAATTTAAATTTCAACTCTGCCTTTAAAAGAAGAATAAATGTCGGGTACATTTTCTCTAAAAATCATCTGAGCTGTGTGAAATGAAATATTCTATGTACGTCTAGCTGTAACATACGAAATCTTGTTTACCAAATTTCTTTTCTCTCTAGAGAGTTAAGAGTTATTTTCATTCCTTCTAAGGGTCTGTTTGGGTAAACTTCTCTAAAAGCACTTCTAGAAGAAGAAAATAAGAGCAAAAAGATGAGATGAGCTTCTCCATAAGTAAAAATAAGTTCTCCATTAGTTAATTTGTAGAAGCTCACCAATGTGGCTTCTCTAAAAGATAAGATGACACCTACAAATTAGCTAATGAAGAACTTATTTTTACTTATGGAGAAACTCATTTCATCTTTTTGCTCTTATTTTCTTCTTCTAGAAGTACTTCTAGAGAAGCTAACATCCAAACAGACCCTAAATTCATTACTTATTGTAGACATAAAATAAAGGAAAAGGCTCTTTGCATTGTAAGCAAAGCCCTACTAATCATTTCTAATTGTTGGAAAAAATCTTCTACACATAACAAAATTATTCATACGATTAAGAAATCTTAGATGGAACACATTATACAATTTTTATTTCTTGACTCTATATATATAACTAAATAACAATACAAAATTCAAATATTATCATATTCTAATAATTTAAAAAAAGAAATAAATTCCTAAAATAAGTTAAAATAAATTAATAAAATATTTAAATATAGATAAAATCCTAAAGATTTGAAACATTACAAATTCCTAAAAATATCTCTTTCATTTTTCACAATTTTCATTTATTTTAAAATTTAAATTGCTCTCCAACACTAGCATTTGCTTGTTGTTTAATTTTTAAAGGAAATTGTGCATGGTAATTACAAGCAATTCAGGTGATTATACAGCCAATAATGAGTTAAATGATTGATCTAATTTTGAGGTATCAACACAACTTTTGCGTTTCTTCATGTATCTCCATGCAACCTGGATTCGAACTGCTGCCAAGGATCTCCAGTAAAGTGATTCATACCTGACATAATAAAATGATCAAATGATTATGTTAGAGCCATGCACATGAAAAACGAAAGTTGGTGTATTACTAGTGAGAATCTCAAACTTGTAGACTATATACTAGGGGCTATTCTTTCCATTTTTTTCTTTCTAGAGAGGTGAAAGAGGAATTTGGATAAAAACTGTCCTATCAGATACCAACCATTTATTTACATGTATTCAGAATTTGCCCCAGAATTTGCCCCGATTTGGTACGGGTACGGTTCTTACGGCACACACCAAAACAGTACTTTAGCCTTATATGTCTAATCAACTGTTGCGTCTCAACGTAATTCGGGGAGAATCAGCTAGCTCTGGATTCGAGTTATATGAACTATGATAATTATTAAAGGTACTTTCTCTTGATGAAAATGGAGCATACAGAAACTTAAACGAGTAAAAAATATAATGGAAGCATTGTTTAGGAAGGAGATGAATGATTTTCATTCTAGTAAAAACAAAAGATGGTCAACATTATGCTAAACCATGAACGACCTTAGGGATCCTTGACCACAGATACAACAAAACAAAAAAATGAATGACCTTAGGGATCCTTGAACACGAAGATTCCGCAAGAATCTCATGAATCGGATTGTGACTTCTTCAAGATCTTCAGCTCGGATTGAAAAAGCCTCCACATTTGTTAAGCACTTTACTGTCCTTTTGCTAAGCCACCTCGGTCCTGGAAGCGTTACTCTTTTACCATCTGCAATTGGAAAAAATATTAATGACTTGTGTTGTTTCTCATTTCCAAGTAAAGTGTGGTTAACAATCATGTTGCCATTATACTAAGTATTGCTATACCTTTGCTTACAGAAGAATGTTCCAGATACCATGTCAGAAGTTCTTCACCACAAGCATCTCCTTCAGACAAGCTAACTCCAATTCCATTTTCTCCAATGCTTTCCAATTTTCCACGCACAATAAAGATCATCTTCTCTACTAGACAACCTTGACTCAAAATTATACTTCCTTTGATGTATGTCTTCTGTCTCAGTCTTTCACAAATGGAATCTAAGAAAGGCTCATCCATCAGGGTGAAAATTCGGACCTAGCAACAATTAAGATCCTCAGATATGCATACAAATAGATATTGAGTAAAAGAGTAAATTATCATTTGCATCTTGATGTATCATTGTATAGGTTTGACCATGAAGTTGCATAAAGCTTTGCCTTCAAAATGGATTTTACCTTTAAGTTCCATTCATTTCTAGTATGTTACTTATAGATTGGTAAGGCCCAAGGAATATAGAATTTTAAATGAGTCATAGTTGCTTTGAACTTTGTACTTCACCCAATGTGAACCACAATTATACTCATAATAATCGTGATGAATTTTGTAATTATAATAAGGATAAAATATGTTTTTAATTTTTGTATTTTTATAAAAATTGATTTTAATTCTTGAATTTTAATTTTGATAAATTTGATCCCTGAAGTTTGATAAATTTTAGCAACAAAAACCATTGCTTTTGTAAAATCCAAGAATTAAATTGATCAAAATTAAAATATGAGGATCAATATAAATTTTTATGAAAAATATAAAGATTAAAAATATATTTTATCCTTGAAATAAAAAAATCATTATGCCACTAGTATTCTATTTCATACTTTCTTAACAAATTTGAAGAGATGGCGTCGTATCTCTCTCTGGAGATCTCCTGGCAAATTCTCCATAAGCATTTCTTCATTCACTCCCTTTGTTGCAGCCCAATTATACCGTTCAGACTGTCGTACTTTCCTGCATAATAGACATAATATCTATCACTCATACATTAATTGTGGTCCTTAATTTAATAATTTCCTGTGACATAGAACCTAAATAAAGATGAAAAATTGTACAAACACTATTTTCTTAACATTACTATATGCAGAAATATTTTATGAAAATGAATGCTAAGATTAGGAGGCACAGTAAAAATATTTGTTGGGGCCTCCTTAGAATAAAACAAAAATAAAAATATTTGTGTCTTTACCTAACAGTTTAATCTTTTGGAATACCTGGTTCATCATAGTTCTAATTTTAATATACACAAATAATTTTAAATAAGTTTAGAAATGAGTAGTATAAGAATAAAGAAGTTAATCCGTACTATTATTACATAAACAACTAAATTTGACCAATAAGATGTTACCTTGCCAATAAGATCTTTTCATGAATATGGAGCCTACTGTTGTTAATAATAAACACACCTCAGAAACATGGCAAGAAGTGTTACAAAATTATCTTTGAATTCACTTTAAAAACTGAAGTCTCCAGAAGTTGCTAACATAACCGAGTCTCCGATTATAAAACAGAAACTGTCTCCTTGTAACAGTAAATTGTTCATTTACATTAGAAGGAAAAGTTGTAGTATGGAGTTAACAAGCAATAACAAATACCTCTCTCACTAGGTATATAACTGTGATTTGTTAAAAGAATCAGAACATTTTGTACCTTCTTATATCTTCTGGTAAGCGACGATGGCTCATCCATTGCTCAACATCGCGGCCTCTAAGTTGCATTTCTAGCCTTCTGTAAGTGATAAGGAAGAAAATATATCAAGTGCATTATAGTCAGTAATTCACTATCAAACTTCAATAAGATATTAAAACTTGCAGCAGTAGATAAATTAAGCCGAGCAACAAAGGGCAAAAGTTACCTACATAGAATTAACATGATATAGTATTCAAGGAGGACCTCTTCCTAGTCCTATTTAAATATCAGTCCAAAATAATGGCATCATGAATTGCATAGCAAGCAGGTGTAGTGTAACTTAAGAGGTATGATGATATTATGCAATTACAGCTTATAGTTTGAAACAATTTCACTCATAGGATGGCTATCATTCATCTGTCTGCATCATTTCTAAATTTTAACCTCAAAAGTTTCTCTGAAAAGAAGTTGATTAAAGGGAAACAGATGAAAAAGAGATACATTGTTGTCAAACAGTTAAGGGGGACAGCATGCAAGAGCAGTTTGTTCTACCTCCGTCCAAGACCTTGAAGAAAGTTATGTATGTTTCCAACGAGAACTGCAAAAAGCAAGAGTCCCAATCCTATGATGGCCATTGTAAATAGGACTTCTCCCCAAAAATAGCTCGGGGTTAAACTACCAGCGAGAGTACTGATTTGCTGCATTAAAATCACAAAGTGTTAGAAAGTCTCACATCGTCTTTCTTAATTCTCGGGATACAACTTATGTATATGTTGGACAACTTCACTTAATATCAATTGGTTTTAAGCTGAAATTTAACACAAAGGTATAATCCTATAATTGAAATGATAGCAAATGATTCATGCGCTATTATTGAAGGCTCATCGCAACGATGACCACGACACTACTTAAAAATAAAATTTGCCATAATTGAGTGAAGGAGATTTTTTTAAAAATAAAATTTGGTACTACCAACAAATAAAATTTGACACTACTTAAAATTTGGCATGGACACAAAGAATGAGGTGCATACCTGGAATCCCCAAAATAGTGAATAAATATATTTGTTAGCCACACTAGTTTCTGTAGTAAGAGGTACACCATTGACATAGATCCCATAACGGAAACCACTAGAGGAGGGATTCAAACAAGCAATGGCATCTGAATTGTTGCTCCACAGAGATGATGTTTGGTCTGAATAGTTGTTTCTGGTATGACCATGTCTTCCACAATCAATGACTGTCATGCATCTATCAATATCAGAATTACCACAGGCATCTCGCAAGCATTGATTAACCCTCTAGAAGGAAGACGTAGGAAAAGAGAAAGTAAGTTAATATTAACCTTTGTTTACTGAACCAAATTCCTGATTCTAATTGGACCACTCATTTTTAAAGAATCCAAGACTATGATAGGTGAATTTTTACTATCAATATTAATAAATTAATTAGAAGAATTAATTTTTTTTAGCATGTACTGATATCATACTCACAAGACATTAACACTTCATTTTGCCTATACCATGTACTACCACATGGAAATCAGATTCATTCATGTGACTCTAGTAGTTTCTTTTGTTTTTTTTAGCATATTCTGTGAAGGGTACAGAGAAGGATATTTAAGCAAATAATGAAATTTAGTGAGGAAGAAATTTATTCTTTTTTTACTGCTTTTGAAAAATATTTCACAGAATAAAAATATCAAAAAACTCGTTTGATGGATTTTGTATTGAAAGCTTGAGGAAGATATAGCAGTGGTTTAAAGTGAGAGTAGGGAATTCAAGAAAATATACGTAAAAAAACCTAAAGTATGTTCTCCATTTTCTACTCTAATCATGGATAACATGTTTTCAAAACAAACAAACAAAAATTGACAACCCAAACAAATTATGTTTCATTTTAATTTAAACAACAACAAAAAATCAAACATTCCCTTCTCATGTTTTAGAAAAATAAGCTTCAAATGTTGTTTTGACTCACCTGTAGACCAAAGAGGTACCAACAAGATCCAACAATATGGCTAGCAAGCATGTAAATGAGAAGATTTATAATGAAATTTGCCCAAGCTGACTCAAATATAAATCCTGTTGGAGATTGTCCGATTAGCAGAGGCAGAATCCTGAATAATTTGGGAATATACTGCACAAGGATCACTGCACGCAGAAGATTCTTAGCATAGTTTGCTCCTGATGTTCCCAAGTGTTTTGGTAGGACTAAAAATATCATTATCTGCACATATTTCACCAAGAATATCATAATAAGGAGTTTGATGAACATATATAATAAATCCATAGTTAATTAATTTTTTCACAGGATAAAAACACTTTCTTTCCCCTGCCACCTATTTGTACTCGAGCAAATGATCATGTCCACTGACAATATGTTCGTCAGAATGACACACCAAAAGGTGCAATCACAGCAATTGGTTTCAAACTTGAACATGATGAAACAGAATAAGCAATTCATTAAGATAAAGATAGAAACAAGACAACAAAAGAGGGATACATACAGCAATGGAGAGAGAAAATATTATTTTGCAACTTCAACACAAATAGGAAGGAGAAGTTTCATTCTTTTTTGTATGTTTCATGAAGATTGTTTGCTATTTTTCAGCATTTTCATAAAATTTATTTATGTATGTAACAGCTTAAGGTTTTGAAATTTAAATAATTGGCCCTTAACTGTAATAAAAGTATATCCTATCATAAAAGAACCTAACAACAGATTTTCTCATATGCATCTTATTAATTTTTCACAAGTACACCGGAAATGAATAGATCTCAATAAACAAGATAAGAAAAAAAAAAAAACTTTTAACTGAATCTCTAACATGTCAAAAAATGAAATTCAAGTAATCCTAATTGAAAACCTTATAATGGAGAGATAAAGGATTTTGATGTTTTACATTGTATAGAAGATGAAAGAACAGAAAATTTAACTGTTATCACAAAAACTGACTACCCACACAGTTAGACCGTATCTAGTGAGAGTGAGACGTGGAAGAAGTTAATCATGGCCATGCAACTATACGTGGATACTCAAGCTTTTTTTTTTTTTTTTTTTTTTTTTTTTTTTTTTTTTTTTTTTTTTTTTTTTTTTTTTTTTTTTTTTTTTTTTTTTTTTTTTTTTTTTTTTTTTTTTTTTTTTTACTTGAATCTATTTTTTACTATCTATTTTGGTATTTTGGTTGCGTAGTCAAGGTTAACTCTTCTCAATTGATATGCTTCCTATACATGGAAAGTTATATACAAATCTGATGATTTCCAAAAGAAATGGAAAGAAAATATCAAAAGTTTTTATACTCAACTCTAAGGCTTGTATCATAATTCACATCAGGAACTTGTCAATTGTAAAAATGGATACCAGAAATACCAAGTCACAATGAGAAAACATAGTTACAGAAAAACGAAAAAGAAGATAACGAAGAAAGGGAGACATGAAGAAATTTACCTGAGGAAGAGGAAATACAACAAACAAGTCAAAAAGAAAATAACCCTTCAAGTAATGAAGAGCAATTTTCTTGGGATGATCAACTAAATCTCCAGCACCAACCACTCTTGACTCAGGAGAAACATAGGCCAGCCTAAACTGCAAAGAGGCAACTTGATAGAGTTATTAAGCTTTAAATTATGAAAAAACAGCAAACTAGACCTAAAAGCTCAACAACCATATTCAAGATTCAGGACACATTAACTAATAACTCCTCTGTTTCTTTTGTTGTCAAAGTTAGACATACATAGGTACAAACATGCTACAATATAATATTAATAAGATAGAATTCCAGCTTATTTATCATTTAAGTCAAATAATCATTTCCACTTTTTTCTTTCAGTCTAATTTATATTATGTAGTTGACACCATATGGCTTATAATGACAAATAATACTCTTTGAAGAAAAAAAAAAGGCTCTAGGTTTCTATATTGGAAGAAAAAATCTCCTACAACTGATAGATTATAATTTATATGAAATAATTTTTTCAATGAAATGGTTAATTACGGAAGGGAAACTCAGCAAGAATCTAGATTCATGACACACTCACAAAATGGATTAGTGAAGAGGAAAAAGTAAATAATTGAACCGTATTACTCAAATTATGTGCACTATGGCCAAAATTAAAGCTACATAAATAACTAATAAAGTACAATAAGTATCTTTATATTCTCCACCAGATGAGTCAGTAAATCACCATAACTTTCCTATTGTATGTACAATGTGCTTTCATGTTTCACTTTTTCTGGTTTGAGTATGATTATTTTCTTTGGTGTGCATATTAATAATATAATTGTGATGGAAAGGCTAGGAGCTCTAGACAGAAGTCTCATATGATTTATAGACACATACCAATCTATATACACATATTCCTTGTACACCACATCAATTAAAAATGTCTATATGTGTTCATTCAAAAATCAAAGAAATCTAACAAACAAGTATTTGTGGTCTGAGAGGAAACCTAAACCCTGAATTATGTTGCTAGAAAATTCTTCTGAAACATATTTATTAGAATATTTACCTTCTAAAACCAGTAAACTGAATAATAAAAACTTGCTTTTGAAGAAGGAGCTTGATTGTATTTTGCAAGCTAACAATATGGCACCATTCTTTTAATATTATATATATGTATTTGCACACTTTTTGGAAAGGTAGTTACAGAGAAATTACCTGGAGAAGAATGTTCAAGAAAAATATAACATCATTCATGGTTCTTACTACAACAAGTACTTTTGTCATGTCCCAGTCGATAGATATACATTTACCACCCTGCATACAATGAATGGGAAAAATGTAGAGTAAATTTGCAAAAACAGTAACAGGAAAATATCAGTATCTAATAATTTAGAACTTGCATGATTTTTGCAATTAAATAAAAGAAAAAGAATCATACCTTCTGCACATAGATTAAGAAAAGAAATAATGGATCCACAAAAATTGCCACCATGCAAAAAATGGCCAAAAATTTGTTCCATTGTTGTACAACTTTTGAGTGAGGATTTATAACTCCAGGAACATATGAAGAGAAGAAAGACATAATTTTTCTCCCCAAACCCTTGGCATCCCCATAAAGAGCATTGTGGAAGTGAAACTGTAAACATTCAAAGCATGAACAAAAATACGCTTCATTAAGTGAAAGTGATAGCCAAGTATACAAAAGCAAATGGAAAAAGGTCACAATAAAGGATCAAGAATGATGATAAAGTAAAGTTTGTCATAGTGGCATTCAGTAAATGAGTTTGAATAAACAAGGAGGCAACTTAAAAACTTTTAAAACACGTTGCTTATCTAGGTAATGATTTTTATAAGAATTGCCGAGCCAATTGCTCCAAAGGTGAAACTGCATAAGAATTGGTTCTTAAATTTAAGAATCCCATAAGCAACTCCCATTGGAGATTCCGTAACAAAATGAAAACTATGGTACTTGAGGTTGCAATAAGATTAATTGTAATTTACGAAAGATTATACATTTAATTGAATTTTCTACAGTAGTTATTTTCATAATAGATCAAAATTATATAGCAATCAAGCTTTAGATGCTTAAGCTAAATAGGGCTTTAAGATACTAAACCCAGAATCTTTTCTCATGAATATAGTTATAAGTTTATAGCAATTGAAACAGACTATTTTTCATAGAAATACCATTCAACATCTTGATGTCTAATAAAAAATATATAAATATGATTAATCACCATATGCAGAATTGAAGAAAGCCGCAAATGTATCAAATCCTAGTTATGCATAAACATGAAAAATGTTGGCTACTTGGGAAGCACATTAGTACATTAATTCAATAAACGTTCCCTAAACTTCTCTTATTATGCACTATATATTTAAAGTGAACTTCAAAATTTGGAAGTCCATGATTTCTATAAAAGTTAAAAAGAAATAATAGTCTATTACCTGGGGATCAAAGACAGTGGAAGCTTTTGAAAGTCTTTGCACAGAGGCCCTGAAGTAAGTGGGGCAAGTAGTACAATAAGGATCATTACACATTCCCAGTAGACCTGATCTCAGCAAGTGTTCATTCTTTCTATCATAGTTGTTATTCCAATGATTTTCATCTTTCCTGTCAAGGGTAGAAATTTTTTCTGTTTTGCTCTCCACTACTTTGTTGCCTTTCACAAATATACTCTGATGCAATAGATTTTCAGTTCCATTGGTAGCATATAGTGAACCATTCACATGCATTAAGGGGGGTTTTCTCACACTAGGAAGTGGACCAGTATGTCCCACAAGAGTAGTTTCTCTCTCATATGGCTCCATGGAGACCATAGGAATAGAAATTGATGCACTTTTTGTCCTTGATATCACTTTCCCAAATCTAGAATTCTCAAGTTCATCATGCTGTGCATGTTTTTCTGATGGCGCTGGCTCCCCATGTTTTTCAAAATTAGCCACGTTTCCTTGTTGATTCTGAAGTTTTTAATTAAATTAACAAATTAGTCATTACATATGTTTCTATACCATATCAATTTTAAAATTAAAGACTTTAATGTAACATGAACTTGAAAGATGAGAAAGTATACCATAAAACAAACAATATTACTAAATAACCAGTGCTGTGTGAAAAGTCAGAGATTATACCATATTTAACAATGCATCAGAAGGAATATCCTAACTGTCATGCGGCTGAGTGTCAATACAATGCTACATTTCTCTCTATGATGGAAATTTCGAATAACATAAACAATTAAGAAATTGTTCGAGTAACAAATGTGAGTAGTGAAGATGTCTTACATTGAGTAGGAATGAGCAAGTTGAAAAACATACAAGTGAGAAGGACTCATAGGCCTAATGCCTTAAGGTTTTGGGATGAATGTAGTGTCAAGTTCACTTGAGATCGATGTGCTTTACCCCCCTTTATTCCTAGCAGAATTGAAACTTGGAAGAAATCAAAAGACATCCAATTGACCAGAGCTAATAATGAAATCATTGGAAAGCATTCAAACACATCTGTACATCATTCATGTCATGGCTCCTTCCACATGCATCAGGAAGTTGTATACTAATTAAGTTAACACATTGCAACATAACGAGGCACTACATGATGAAAAGGCTACGAACAATAAGAATTAGCACAGCAATACTCAAAAGCACTTTTCCCACTAAATGGAGTAGGTTGCATGCATGAGTTAAATGATGCCATTGTGTGTTTTGTCCAAAACCAATTCTTTGGAGACTTCATTTGATTCTAGATTACTCCTTCAATAATTTTACTTAGAATCTTTTTCTTAGTCTATCTACACCTGTAGTTATTGGCCTATTGTGCTATCCTCCATTGCATGAATAAGTAGCAATAAATAAGAAAAACAAGAGAGAAAATAAAAAGAGTAACTAGTAAGACCTGCTCTGAGGAGAAATTCCAAGTGGAAGACCACGCCAACTTATTTTTACTCAATCATTCATGCATGATAAAGCATGCATTATTGTGAGCTTCTGGATTATGGGATAAGTGGAGAGGTGCATGTGTAAATATCAACAAAGTGAGAGAGATAGAGCTGTAAATTAATGTGAAGGAAACAAAGTCAGTTGTGACTTGTATGGCAAGGACGGAGCAAGAAACACCTTTATTGGTTGCTCTACTTTGTTACGAACGAAACGGCAACAAAACTTATTAGTTAGATATTATTATATATGCTGTGTTATATTACGATTGGTATGAAATATTAATCATTGGAAGTACTACTATTTGTTGGAGATTGTAAAAGCACATATATAAACATATATAAGGTGGGTATATTTCTTTTAATATTTTATTCTATATTTGAGATTCGAATATGAATCACTTAATATTTATTACTTGTGTGAATATTAATTTTTAGTGTTTATTTACTATAATACTCCTCAAAATTTTAAATTTGATCCTTCTAGTAAAAGTTTTGTAGAGTTAAATGTTTTTATTCCTGAAAATTTTAATCCCTCAAAAAAGTAAATGGTTTCATTTATGAAAATGCCTTAGATATGGTCCTTGGGTTGCTAATTATAAAAATAAATGTATACCTTTAATTTCTTGTTTATGGAAATGAAGATTATATATGATATATTTTCATAAATAAGAGACTTAAAAGGAGATCATTTATTTTTAACGGACTAAAAGTAATTATTGTATTATCTACTTGCACTAAAAAACAATTAGCTAAAGCTTTTAATTCAATTACACATTATTTCTTTACAATTCATTCCCATTATATGTGGTTGTATTAATATTGTGAAATTTGTATTAAAATTATTGTAAAATCTAAGCACCATATTGAAAAATGATGTCACGTATATATAAATATATAAAAAATATTTAGTTTTTATATGTTTCATTTACTTTTTTAAATTTGAACTATTCAGTGTGTTATACACCTTATTGTGGTATGATGATGACACCCTTATTTTATTCAATTTTATTTTCTATTTAAACATTTTTTATTCATGCTTGCTCCGCCTATTTAATTTTCTCTTTTGGATTTTGGAAGAATATTCAATATATTTTATAATTAAATTTTCAAAAACCCATAAATATACTCATCTTATTTTAAGTAATTTCGAAATAACAGTTAAAACAAGTATCTCAATAAAAAAAATGGTAGAAAAAGCAATTACCAAACACAAAAATAGCAAAGATCCTAAACTAAATAGATACAGCTAAGCATAGTAATAGACACATTAAAGAACTGAAAATGTTTTCCATATTTTATTTTACTTTTAAACATTTTTATTCATAGTTAATAGTTTGTGAATAAAATTATATTCAGACCTATTAAGTAAGATATTAAATTTTGTGAATAAAAAATATATAATTGATATGAGAGTATTACCACCCACCCCACCAAAAAAGATCAAACAATTTTTTTTACAAATATTAAATGGTACAGGATTTGAATTTGACTTTAAATATAAAATAAACACTATTATGAGAGAAATATTTATGTTGTGTGTATTTATTATTTTTGAGAAAAAATTATTACTAATTTTGTTAGAAATTATTTGATATCAATATAATGATAAAAAAAAAAAAAAAAAGCCATCAAGAAAGTGACGGTACATATATGTACGAAATCAGAAAACAAACTGTCACTAGAAACCAAGAGGCCGGCCTTTCTTCACGGATTGTGGCGGCAACTCGGATCTTAGGGAACCAATGATAAAAAATAATGAAAAAAATATCTTAGAACAGTAATTGATCTTCTATTCCTTTTCTTTTTTTTTTTTTTTTTCTGGTGAATTCCTTTTGTAGTTCTGAAACAACTAAGAAAGACAAAAAAAATATGAGGAAATTAAGTAGAAAGCCGCTTGTAAAAAAAGTAGTAGAAAGCCTTGTGCCATGTACAAGGATAAATTGCCATAGTCCAGGAAGTTTGGAAGAGGAGAGAGAAATATATTTTTTATTTTTTAAAAATAAATATTAAATTATTATATTATTCTTAAAATAAATGAAGTGAAATAAAGAAATTAATTGTTTTTTTTTTCATGAATGCTTCTAATACACTTCTGCTAAAAATAAGTGTAAGTATATTAACAATCTCTATATAATATAATGTTTTAAAAACATTATTTATTAAGTTAAGAAATTCTATTTTATATATATATATATATATATTAAAAGAATAAAAAACATTACACCTAAACGACTCAAAATATAACATAAACTCATTCTCAACATTGGGTCTATTTATAGAACCGGGACATGTTAAAATTGCTTTCGGATTGGTGAGATAAAGCTAGTCATATGTTAGCCCGTTCAATTTATTTGTTGAATGCGGAATATCATTAAACATATTTCAGAATTAAAATTTCAAAACAAACAACACCATACAGATTGATCACGTTATTCAATCAAGAGAAATTTTATAATAACAATCAATTTTTTTTTTTAAAAAAAGGTCAAAAGACAGCCTTCCAAACACAATAATACACAGAACCAACAACATTCTACACTCACAAATATTTAAAAGAAAAATAGCAGAAATTAAGAAAAGCAGAGACACTTTCTAGAGAAGAAAGGGAAGAGTATGGGTGGTGGCAAACAATCATGGAATAAAGGAATATTAAAATTGAAATGCAATACCAAGGTTGTTACCTCTTTCATCTTCACAGAGACCTAAGAGAGCTCTTCTTCATTTTTTTTTTCTTTACACTTTCAAAATCTCAAATGTGTATTAAAATATCATGAGAAAAAAAAAAGGTGGGGAAATTTCACAAAAGTTGCGTATTCTGTTTCCTGAGTTGTGAAATGGAAAGTATCTTGTTTTTGATCCTCAGCAAAAAGCGTTCCTTGTACTTGTATTGTGTCTAGTGTTCCCAACTTCCAAGTGTACTACCACAAGTGGACCAAACGATTAAACATGTGTAATTTTTTAAAATATTTATTATTTGGAATATAAATTAATATCCATTTAGGGATAAGTTATAAATTTGTTACAAATTTTAAATTAAAAATTATAACATATATTAAACTTCTATTATCTTTTAAAAAATAATATAGTTATAAAAAAATTACAATTTCCTTTTTTTTAAATACGACATAAAAAGTGTAGCAGTTTTCTTTTTGTTTTTAGAACTTTAAAGTTGTAAAATAAATTAAATTTTTTATATTGAAGTCATAAATTAATTTATGATTTTAATTTTATTTTTTCATGTATATCTTAAAAAAATTAAAAATAATTTTTTATTTTAATTATTTAAAGAATTAATATATTTTTATTTTTTAGTTTTATTTAATTTTTTATATTTTTATTTAATATATTTATTATATTTAATATTATTTATTTTTTATATGGTTTTATTCCATATTTTTATTTAATGTATTTTCTATATTTTTTACTATTGTTAAGGATTATTATTTATTTTGTAAATTAAAAATAATAATATAAAATACTTAAATTTAAATTGAAATATTAAAATGTACTACATATTTGTCAAACAAAAATATTAAAATAGGTCTAAAAAATGTTAATTGTGTAAAATTGAAAGACATAGGCATATTAACTATCCATATAAGCAAGTTGAGATTAATATTATTTTATTTTTTAATTTTATAATTCTATTTAATTTTTATGGTTCATTTTATGTTAATGTATTATGTTGTTTTTATTTTAACAACTATTTTTATTACTAAATTAATTTATGTTGTTAATATTAAAATAATTTATAAAATAAAATTAATTAATACTACTATACAAAATTATTAATTTACTTAATGATAATTATAAAATTTAATTATTTTTTAAATTAATATTATTTGATAAATTATAAGTTAATATTTTTTATTAATATTAGTATCAAAATATTTTAATATTTTTGCTAAACAACTATGTACTACATTTTTAATATTTTTATTTAAATTTAAGTCTTTGCATTATTTTTTTAATTAACAAAATAAATAATAATCCTTAATAATAATAAAAAATATTAAATATAATTAATATATTAAATAAAATAATATATAAAATATTAAATAAAATCATATAAAAATATTAAATAAAATTAAAAAATAAAACATATATTAATTCTTTAAATAATTAAAATAAAAATTATTTATGATTTTTATAAAAAATATTCGTACATAAAAAATAAAATTAAAATTGTAAATTAATTTACGACTTAAATATAAAAATATTAATTTACTTTATGACTTTAAAGTCTTAAAAAACTCTCTCAACTTTAAAATCATATTTAAAAAAATTGAAATCATAAATTTTTTTACAATTTCAATTCACATATATTAATTTAAAATTTATACAAAACGATAAATTAAAAAAATACACCTAATTGATCGTTACCACAAGTGCTTCTAAAGTCAAAAGAAAACAATAAAATACAATAAAGACAAAACAAAAAAGTTGATCAACATTTGCCTTTTGTTTTAGGGAATGTTATAAAGAAATTCGGACTAAGAGGTAAGGAAGAAATAAGCTATATAGACCAAATAGTGTTAAGTAAAAATTAAAGTCAATTAAAGATTATTTTAATTACTCTGACTTTAGAAAAGATATAATCATTTAATTACTCTTTTCTTTCACGTGTAAGATTTTGGTACATGAAAAAAAAATATAATTAATAATATTGTAAATTTTATGAAAATTATTGTGGTTAACAATATTTTATCGGTTGACAGTGATATGTGAGATTAATCCCCAAACATAATACTCTCAAGCCAGAATTGGATTCGCTGTAATCACTCAGTCACACATCTAGATTGTTAAATGAAGATTAGACAATTCATATTTTGGATGTATATTTTAAGTTTGACCTATGAGTTAAAATATGATTCACTTGATCTTCATTTAACAGTAAATATTAGCTGTATGCGTGAATGCGTCAAAATTCTAACTGGAGAGAATTCGGGCCCCTCTCAAGCTTGTAGCAGAATATGCTATCTTCCTAATCAAAGGGTGGGGCCCCATTTGCAAAATCTCATTTTTTCCTTTGAAACAATTCCTTTCCACTCCTCATCCACAATTTACCAACAAGGTCTAAGAAATGATTGAGGTTTTTTAGAGGTTTGATTCTGGGATAGTGCATATAATTTTTTTTATTATTATAATGACAAAATTCACTTGGGTGATCTTTACATTTTGAAGATTAATCTCATGATTTTCAATTGCTTTAAAAAGTAATTTAATTGATTATGAGGAGTGATAGTAATATATTTTTTGAACTAAAATTGATTTATGTTAGTTAAGAAAATTAGTTAATATTATTTAATTTTAAAAAAAAAAATCATTTTTCCTAAACTATCTTTTATTGAAATTTGATATCTAAAATAAAAAAGAATTTCATTAGACTTTGGACATAACTCAACTATGACAAGTCTTACTTCTGTTCCTTTTCATTTGTATGCAGATCCTTTTATGGCATCTATGTTAGATAAGTAAGGATGCTTGTGTTATTCTTATTGTTTTTGTTATGCATCTATTAACTTTAGTACTTTACATGTTAGCATTATTTTATACCTACATGGTTGAGAGTGGTACAACTTAATTTGTTGTATAAATCATCAGTGTAGCTGCCAGTTATTAGTCTTCTTTCTTGTTGCTAATCAATCTTGCTCGATGCTGACATTGATGCAACATATACAAAGCCTTCCAACCAGAGCAACCTTTTTAGCACTTAGCAGATTCCCCATTAAAAAGGTGCATGCTAGGAGGAATAAGAGCAAGCACAAAGGGAATTGTATTGGGTTGGTTTCTGTTATGCTCGAATTGCGGTCTGTTGAACTTGTTAATAGCTGTACTGTATTAACAAGAGATTTCAACCAATAAGAAAGAGAGAGTTCAAAAGAGTATGTCAGAGAGTGTGTTGTTAGCATTCCTCTTATTAACAATTAGTTAGTTAGCTAGAGATCCTAAACTGAATCATAAGAGATCACTGGGAAAAATGACAGGGTATAAATAGGAGAGAAATTTTAAAGAGTTAGATTGGATATGGAGTAGAGGTTTTTTCTTTAATCAGCAAAAATTTGGAGTAGAGGTTGAAGGATACTCAGGACTGTAGGATTTCCTAGAGTTGTGAGAGACACCTATCTGCAGTTATTGTTTTCCCATCTTCTGTTTTAAATCTGCAAGCATAGTAAATCGGATTCAGGGAGAAAAGTGATATTCAATAAAAGTCTCAATTCTTTTCTTTATCTCATTTGATTCCTGTTAAATTTCATGGTTGCTTCTGGCTAGATATCCAATTCTCATTTTTTTTTTAATTAGGTTCTTGATCTTGATGTTTGATGCTTGATGCTTGATGCATGTTTTTTAGTTGAACGTTGATCTTTTGGCTCTCTCTCCCCACAAAAAGGTGCAAGAGTGTTAGCTAAAACCAGCGGGATAAAAATGGGAAGAGAAAAAGGGAAAAAGATACACTTAAAGATAACAGCTATTGTTTATTTATTTTACTATTTTTGTACTTTTTGTATTATTTATTTTTTAATGTAATTTTGTATTTTTTTTATTTTGAGTAAATTACATTCACACCTCCCCGTATTGTGCTTAAATTTCACTTGATATCTCTTCCTTTTTTGCACCATACAAAAAATTTCTTAATTGTTTAGTTTACATTACACTTAAACCTCCTCTGTCCTAACCACCGTTTAATAATTTAACAGAAATTAAGCACATGATCATATGATTTTTAATAAAATTTTATGTCTAAAATATCCTCCTCTTCTTCCTCTCAATCTGAAAATGTTTTAAGACTCTTGTTTCTTTTTTGTTTTTTCTGTAATTGGACTTAAACCCAACGTTTTGTTAGATGTGAATCCACCTTTTTAGTACATAGTGTTATTCTTCTTTTTCAATTTTTAATTCAATTTTTCTCTCTGATTGAATATGGTTATTTTCTTCAAATTTAGTGTTTTGCTCTTGCATTTGTATTTTTAAATCCTTTCTTTGAAATATTTTTTTATGGCAAAGTGTTTAATATAATGTCTCAATCAAGAGCTGTAAGACACATCATAATGTTAAACCGAAAAGATTGAGTAATTCAATTTAATTTATTTATCACTCGTCCAATTTCATCTAGAAAATTATACATTTCATTTTCCTTGATGATCTAACAGTGTAACACCCCATAGGCCTCCAGTGTATTAACATTTATTATATCAGAATAGCGCTTAATTACATTAATTAAAACCTTGCGGAAGCATAATCGAACCACATTTCTTGATTACATTATGTATGGAACATATAAAAACTTACACATTTCACATATGCCAGCCCCACAGATCCAAACATCACAACCATAGGCAGATAACCAAAACCGATATCATAACAGATATAATCAGGCAGAAACATCAATTACATAACATAAACTGATTATGTACATATACATCATCTGACACTCGAAGTGTCTATACAAAAGAATAAGCATCCTAGTGCTTTTGATCTCAAAGATCCTTCGTCACACGAGGGTATACATAGATATATACAAAGCATAACATGTGTGCACACACACACATCTTCCCTCTACAGGGGTACAAAACCATCATCAAAACAAAACTGAGCCACCCAGCTCTCCCTGCTGCCACACGGCCAAGCAGATCCTGTCTCTACTGGGGCCTCCCGCCCAGCGACCGCTCCTCTCTGCCAGAAGAGGCACCTGAAACAACATAAACCCCACACGGGGTGAGATATACATCTCAGTAAGCTCAGGGTCCTTGGAGGAATCTTCTCCACCCTGGCTCACTTTCCATGACACACGTCATCCAGGCATCACAATCAATCTGGCCTCCCGGCCCTCATAACAATACATAGCCAAGTCATCTAGCTCTAATGTATACTGCGGAACTACGCCGCCATGGTGTATCATCATCAACACCACGATGCATCATCATCAGCATCAAACCTCACTGTGAGACCGGATTCAGACTCGTGCCATCCCATCGGGAGCTACCCCTTACGAATGGATGCACGTATATGGTACCTTCGAGAATAGGCTTCAACTGCGACGGGACACACCTATCTCTTGGTTTTAAGGGATCATCATCACCCTGAGATCATCATCACCCACGAGCAAACCAAACTAGGAGGTGCATTCTTCTCCTAGGGAGGTCCATATCTATCTAACTGGCCAGAAGATCTATCACAGGTATCCATACATACAAAGCATAAAGCATGCATATATATCATTATGAGTATGCAACAACCATCAATGCATGCATCATGAATGCAACCATCACTCCCTCGGAGTATGGTGGAACACAAGCAGTGGAAAACATCCCCAAGGGACCAAGAACTTACCTGGCAAAGCCGAGCTTTGCAGTTCTTTCCCTGCTCTGTGGTCTACGCCACTGACACCCATGGTGTCACGCCCTATACAAGGCAGACAAGCACATATCAATCATCAATACAACCGTATCAGGCACAAACATATCAACGGTCCTCAACCGTCACAATGAAAGGAACCTCAGTCCTTTCCAAAACCACTAAGTCCTCTAACTTAAGGTTTACCAAGGCTCATTACTCACAAGCCATCACATAGACCCTCAACGGTTTATCTCATGACCACAAGGCACTTTGAGTCATCACAAGACGCGGTGCAAGCCAACATTAAGAGCTCAAAGCTCTATACAGACCAAAGGCTCAAGGATTCACATATGGCTTGAACGGTTCTTTTCACACACAAGACACTGTCCCTATATCCTCTCAAGCACATCATCACCATATACCAAAGCTCTTGCATATCACAACATAGCCAAGAAACTCAGCATACCAACTAAACATGCATTACATAGAGCCAAGTATCAAGGTTCACCAAATCAACATTTGAGAGCTAATCCTTCATCCTCACAACATTCTAAACACATGTTTCTAAAGAACCCAAGGCTAATACTAGCTCTATCACAAGTGGGTCACTATTCACCCAAAACCCCAACTCACAAATCAAACGATGAATCTCGAGTTTCTTACCTCAATGACGACAAGGAGGGCCCAAGGACGACTCCCCCCTAGCTCGGGTGTCCATGAATCACTACCGTTCCTCGCCGAACTCGAGTTCTACGAACTTCCCTTGAGATAGGGATTCTTAGATTTGGGGTTTTTCAAGGAAGATTGATGAAGGATTCAAGCTCACCAAGTGTTTCCCAACAAGATTGGTGTTTAAAAGAGGTGATTTGGTGAAAGAAACAAGGTCTAGGAAGCTTGGAAACTCAACAATGGAGGGCAGGTCGCTGGAGGAAGAAGAAAGGGAGTTTTAGGCCAAAAAATCGTAAATTAGCCTTTATATACTGGGTCTGCCCGAGCTGCCGCGCTGATCGCGCTAGCTTCCAGAACCCATGGCGCCAACCGCACCACTCCCGCGCCAACCGCGCCATACTCCAGTACCTGTGGCGCCACCCGCGCTACCATGGCGCCACTCGTGCCAACCTCCAGGGATGGACAGGTCCTCTGGGTTGTCTAGCGCCACTCGCGCCAACCTGGCGCCTTTGGCGTCAACCTCCAGAACCTCTGGTGTAATGCCTTGAATTTTAAGCATGTAATTAAGCTTAGATTAAGCTCATGATTAAGGATAATCAGTATGCTTGAGGGTATTCAGAGAAAAGCTTGAGAAAGAGTTGAGAAAATTGTTTTGGCCATGTGGCGCGGATAGCGCCAGATTCCACGCGATCAGCGCCATGCTTACTGGAAGTTGGCGCTGATGGCGCCAGGTTCGCGCTAGTAGCGCCATTAGTTGTTGCATGCCGCGCGGATGGCGCCATGCACGGCGCTGACAGCGCGGGAAGTGGCCTGGAAATCCCAAAGTTCCTGGAATTTCACGCGGCCAGCGCGGGTGGTGGCGCGGGTGGCGCCACATGCCTCTGGAAGTTGGCGCTGGTAGCGCCGGGATGGCGCCAACAGTGCCATAGTATCTGGAATCCCACGCGGATAGCGCGGGAGCGGCGCGGTCAGCGCGGGAGTTCGGGCAGGCCTATATACAAAGGGCATTTGGACGAAAATGGAGGAGAGAAAAAGAGAGAAACCTCCATTGATGAGCTACAGAGCTTTTTAGTTCCTTCATTGTTCATCTAAACACCTCTGACCCAACTGAGAAAGTGATCAGAGCCCCAAGATAAGAGTAAACCCCCGATTGATTTGTGAGAATAGCCGATAACAGTGAGATTTGATTTCTCTGAGAGAACCTTGAGAGCTCGGAGTTTAAAGGCGAAGGAAGCCTTGATTGAGCTAGCCATCTGAGGGAAAGTAGTTCCCTGGTGTTTCTGAACATCACAGAGGTAAGAAACTCGAGCTCTAACCGTTGGTTCTGTATATTGAATTTTGAGGTTTTGGGGTAATCTTGAGGGGTGTGTTTGGAGGTGTTAGAGCCGTTATTCGGCTAGAGCTCTGTATAGTTTTGTACTCAGAGAGGTATTCTGAGGAGTTTAGAGCCTTGAATCATCATTACTGATGAAGTTTGATTTTGGCTCTGAGTCAGTATTAGCAGAGATAAAAGGTTGACTATATGACT
>PYAF01001972.1:62436-72734 GCA_007407185.1 Glycine tomentella
TAATCTTGAGGGGTGTGTTTGGAGGTGTTAGAGCCGTTATTCGGCTAGAGCTCTGTATAGTTTTGTACTCAGAGAGGTATTCTGAGGAGTTTAGAGCCTTGAATCATCATTACTGATGAAGTTTGATTTTGGCTCTGAGTCAGTATTAGCAGAGATAAAAGGTTGACTATATGACTAGTCTGGACCTTAGAGCAGTTGAAAAAGTTGCTCATGAGCATGTATAGATGAGGTTTATGAGGTTAAACTGCTGATACTGAGAAATGAGATATTGAGAAGGCTTAAGCAGGAAATGCTTTGTATTAGCCTGATCAGAGTCTTTGCAGAGATTCTGTAGCCTTGTACAGGCGGAGAGGGATCCTGTTAAGGGTCAGATGATCACTGGTAAAGTGATTAGTGTATGTTATAGGAAGGATGAGAGTTTCCTTTCGTTTGGACGGCTTAGAACCGTATTTGATATACTATATACTTGTTCTTATGTAGGACGTGAGCGTGAGAGCTCTGGTGGTGTTGACCACGAAGCCGGGAGAGCCGGTGAACTGTCCAGAGCAGGTAAGCTCTTGGTGCTTGTTGTGCATCCTTTTCTGTGTTCCATCATACACCAAATGAGGTGATGATTCTATTATACTTGTATGTATGTATGTAACTGGATATCGGCTGATGATCTGATCCCTGTGATAGGGAGATTAATGTGAAACCTGTATATGCATGCTGTGCTTGAATAGTATCCTATTGTAGTAGGATAGATGATTGAGATTGAGAAAGACCTGGTGAGATATGAGCCTGTGATACATAGAGGAGCCTCCTACGTGGAGATGTGCCTATGTACACAGAGGTAGCCTTTCCCAGGCAATTGTATTGAATTAGAGGATGAGATGGCCTTGTGATACATAGAGGAGCCTCGTGAGAAGAGATGTGCCTATGTACATAGAGGTAGCCTCACCAAAAAGGAGATGTACCAGATATATAGATGAGATGTACCTATATATCTAGAGGAAGCCTCTGCTAGGAATACATGCAAGAGATGTGCCGAGTATATAGAAGTAGCCTCCCTGAGAGGAGATGATCCTATATACTGAGATGTAGCCTCTGCATGACAGTTAATGGCTTTATGCCATGAGTATGCCTTGCTTTTGGCTGATGATTGAATTAGTGTTTCACTGATAATGTTTATGATTGTGGTTGAGACATATCTGTATTGTCAGTGAACCAGGGGAAGGAAATACCTTCAAGGACCCTGAGTTTACTGAGATTTTATATCTCACCCGTTGTGGGACTTATGATGCAGGTGATTCACCAGGAGGAGCAGGTAGATCCCAAGGCAAGAGGCCTATGCAGGGATAGCTGCTGTGTGTATACCTTAGGCTAGATGATAAGAGTATGTGGCTCTGATGTTTTGTACTTGGCCTTTGGTTTTGATTTTGTTATATCCTGAGGGGTTATTTGTACAGTTTTGTATCTAAACAGAGATATATGTATATTCACCATATGATATGTACAGTGTATCTGATGATGACATTTGTTGATGTCACTCTTATATATGGGCTTCCGAACTGCTTATAACTCTGATTTATTATCTGATTGTGTGTGTGATTATGTCTGGTAATGACCCTCAGAATGAAGGGGGCGTTACATCTGGCGCCACTCGCGCCATCTTCCAGTGTGTACGGCGCTGATCGCGCCACACCCCAGACTTGATTTTCTACTGAAAGACCCCGGCGCTACCCGCACGAAATCCCGCGCCATCCGCGCCAGGACTCAGGGTCATTATAAACAGAGACACGACTATTTAAATCAAAAGACATAATTAAATTACTTTGACACATTGATTTTAATTTCAAAATCAATTTTGTTAGATAGTCACCCATGAGATGCTTCTTTAAATTGAGATTGATAACAACCCAAATAGTAGACCGTAAAAGAAGTGTTATTTTCATTAGGGAAGAGAGACAAAATTATATTTCACTATGAATTTGGTTATTGGTCCATTATTTTTCATTGTGTTCTTGAAAATTCCTTGCAAGTAATTATTATTATACTAATAAATTGTCAATAATGATTACAATGAAAAACTGAGTATAAAACAAGCCTAGATAGTGATAGAGAAAGAGGAACAATGGAGAACTCGTGAACTAGTAGAGGAACGTTAAAAACTCGTGAACGGTAAAAAGGTATGGAACATGAACGTCGTGAGAGGAAGAAGAACTCGCAATCCGTAGACGCTAAAGAAGAACTCACCAATAAGAGGAAGATGAACAGTAATCAGTTTTGAATGGGGAAGAGGAATGGAACGTGGACCCTGAATTCTTAAACTAATTGGGATGGGATAATTTGGATTTTACAATTAAAATATAAGGATAATTTCGTCTACTCACATATTTTAATTAACTGCGTTAACAAAAGGAGTAAAAGTAATATGAAAAAAGGGATAGATATCAAGTGAAATTTGAACAAAATATAGGGGATGCGAGTATAATTTACTCTTTTATTTTATATTATTACCACATCCCAAGACCACTGCCATTTCCTTGATTTTTTTATAAAAAAAGACATGTCACCTATTTGGTTATTTGTTTGTTGTGACAGGTACATGCCTATTTGAAATTACATGGCTATTTGGACTTGAGCAAAGTAACTATTCATTTTTTTTTCTTCTTTCATTTAGTGATCTTGGCTCTAATCCTCTCTTATAATTTATTGGGAGCTTTGGGATTTTTTTATTTTATTTTTACAGGAAGAAGTAAACCCTGTTCAATTAAGCAAAGTGACACTAAGAATAAATAACATATATAATGATAGTGTAATTTTTTTTATTATTATTCAATCATATATTATAATACATGATAAGTTTATTAATTTTTGTAATAGAAGTCATTAAAAATGGTTTTTAATTGGTGGATAGTATAAAAACTTTTTACACTAAGAAAACATGATTATTATTATACTCTATTTACTTATTTACTTTTTGAAGAAACATTTGTACATAGAAATAAGTGAAACTATCAAAGATATTTTGTAATTGTACAACCTATGACAAAGTGTAGCTAATAATAAGATATTACAGTACAACCTAAGACATCAATGTTTGATGTGATTGCGAGGTATAAGCACGACTTAGACGCTTCTTTCTGTATTTCCATGCAACCTGAATACGGTTTGCTGCAAGGGATCTCCAATAAGATGATACATACCTAACATAATACAATTATCAAATCATCATGTTAGAGCCATGGTTTTGGAAACAGAAATCATGCATAAAAAATCATACATGTAACATGCATTTCAAGGTCATTTTCCCGCCAAGGAAAAAGGATAGATTTGGTTATGTGCACTGTTGACAAGTCGAGAATAATAGACATACAAATATAACTGATATTCATTTTTGTAAGTTGAGACAAACCCAAATACAGGGAGGAAATGAAATGAAATACCTCAGTGCTCCTTGAACATGAGGGTTCCGCAAGAATCTTGTGAAAAGAATTGTGAGTTCCTCAAGGTCTGCTGCGCGAAGTGAAAATGCCTCCACATTTGTTAAGCATCTTATTGTCCTGTTGCTCAGAAACCTCTGCCCTTGAACCCTTACTTTTTTACCATCTGCGAGAGTCAGAAAACACATTCGTAAACCATGTTTTCTCATTTTGTAGCGAGGCCAAGTTGCTGATAATTGCAACTTCTGCCGAACTCCAATTTAGCAGGCATGTTATCATTGTATCAAGTATTGCTATACCTGTGCTTACAGAAGAATGCTCAAGATACCATGTCAGAAGTTCTTCACCACAAGCATCCCCTTCAGATAAGGGAACTATAGTTCCATCATCTCCAAAGCTCTCCAATTTCCCACGTACAACAAAGACCATCTTTTCTACAAGACCACCCTGACTCAAAACTTTACTTCCTTTGATGTACGTCTTTTGTTTTAGTCTCTCACAAATGGCATCTAAGATAGGCTCATCCATCAGGGCAAAGATTCGAACCTGCAGTTTTTAGATCCTCAGAAAATTAGATTATCTTAACATAACTTACAGGATTGTTGATATGCTTTGGCTTTTGACAAGTCGCAGTTTGGTTCCATGATGAATATGCATAAAGCTTTGTCTTTAAAATGGTTTTCATTTTTTCATATTCAACTTCTAGTTAATTCTAGGTGGTTACAGGAAGACAAACACCTAAAGAAAAGCAGAATTTTGAAAGAACACCATGGCTGAGAATAGATTTCAAAGTTCACCTAATATCTGAAGACTAAATTCCACATAAACAATTAATCGTAACATTTTTTTTATAATTATTACTAGTTATTTATGCCACAAATTTTCTAGGTCATACTTTTTTAACAAATTTGAAGAGATGACGTCTTATGTCTGTCTGGAGATCTTCGGGCAAATTCTCCAGAAGTATTTCCTCATTCACTCCCCTTGTTGCTGCCCAACTATATCGTTCAGCCTGACGTACTCTCCTACATGGAAGATATAATATTTATCAGTTGTACATTATGTGTGACCCATAATATGTAACATAGAACCTACATAGTGATTAAATGGAGTTAGTTATTAAAGAAAACTCTAATGCAAACAGTAACTATGTCTCATTTTCACAGTAAATTGCTCATGTACTTTTTCAAGAAAAGGAGTTGTGGGAAGAGGTGGGGAGTTAAAAAGCAATGAATTGAATCAACCAACAGACATAACTTTTTGAAAATGTGGGTGTCGTGATTTTGAAAAGAATGAGAACATCTCCTATACCTTCTTAGATCTTCGGGTAAGCGACGATGGCTCATCCATTGTTCAACATCACGACCTCTAAGTTGCATTTCTAGCCTCCTGTAAGTGTGATGGAAAAAAAATATCAAGCACATTATGAACCTTACAGAAAAGAAGGATATCTGAATGTTGGGTCATAAAGTTACATGTTTTTTGTTTGTAATTGTATATTAGAGTAGAAAGGAATTATTAGTCATAAATACAAATCAAATCACTGATTAATGACAATCATACAAATATTAACATATGTACATTGTAATATAGCCATGTGTAAAATATGTTATTTAAACCCCCACCCCCCTCCCCCCCCAAAAAAAAAGATGGAACATATATGTCAACTGTGCTAAGCTTGTTACAAATATATTCAACCTGAGAACGTAAGAGACTTAGTGAACATATAAGTCAGTTGATCACTACTTAGCAGTTGTGATTTCTCTGGAAAGCTATTTTCTCTAACAAAGTCACAATTGATCTCTGTGTTTGGTCCTCTAATGGAAGACCGAGCTTGATGCAATATGGAGTGCAACTAGATTGTTGTAGATAAGCTTCATCCCTTGGATGCCCCCAATTTTAGTTGTTGTGTAAGAGTAGTTGCCTAAGCCACGTAAGCTCACACACAATTGTTGCCATAGCAGTATATTCAACTTTTGCAATGGATCTGCCAACTAGGTTTTGCTTATTGCTCCTCCATGAGATTTGATTTCCTCCAATAAGAACACAATATTCGGAAGTAAATCTTTTGTCTGAGGGTGACCTGGTCCAGTTAGCAACAGAGTAACAAGTGATCTTTGTCCTCATATATGCATACCAAACAATCCCTATGAATGTCACAAGGGGCATTTAGAAACTAATTCACCACACTGGCAACAAAGGTGATGTCGCATCTACTGACAATGAGAAAAATAAGTTTTCCTACCAGACACCAATACCTTCTTGTGTCTTTCCATGACTCTCGCTAACCTGGAAGAAGCTTGACATTACAATCCATAGGAGTATCACAAGGATGACAGCCAAGCCCACTAATCTCTTCAAAGATGTTCAATGCATACTTACATTGAGTAATAACAAACCAAAATGTGACTAGGCTACCTCAATTCTCAAGAAATATTTAGGGGGTTGCTCCATGTAAACTTTTCCCAACAAATCATGGAGAGAATGTGAATGACGCAATTGACAAGCTAGTGAATTCAGGGGGTTGCTCCATGTAAACTTTTCCCAACAAATCATGTAAGAAGGCATTTTGAATGTCCAATTGATGGAGACCAATGATAAATGGCAGTTATGGCATGAAAAGGGAAAACCCAAGTGATTTTAGCCACAAGGGAAAAGGTATCCACATAGTCAAGATCAAAGATCTACGTATATCCTTTAACTACCATGTGGGTTTTTAAAATGACCAGCATTGTCAACTCAAGACATGCTGATGCCAGGGAATTAAAACTAATCGTTTGACACAGTTAACTTAAAAGAATGATGGATGACATCCAGCCATCTGCATTATTTTTAAATTTTCAAATGAAAGGAATGGTAAAGAGAAGTTTATTTCATGGGAAATAGATTATTTTAGTGTGTTTTATACAGCTTATTTTGAAGAAACAAATGCTTATTTTTCTACTATTTTGAGAAAGCTTGAGGTGAAAAAATTATTATTATCCATTTCCAAACATGCATGAAGAGCAACATTATCATCAACAATCAAGGGGTACAATAAGTGAAATCAAAAAGTTCTACCTGCGTCCAAGAGCCTGAAGAAAGTTTTGTATGTTTCCAATGAGAAGTGCAAAAAGCAAGAGTCCCAATCCTATGATAGCCATTGTAAAAAGTACTTCCCACTCAAAATAGCTTGGGGTTTGATTACCAGCCAGAGTACTGATTTGCTATCAAAGATCACAAAGGTATAATTGTTAAGGGATATCATATTAAAAACCACTATTTACAAGTGTTTGAGCTTCTTAGATCTCAACACATATATCATAATTGTTAAGGGATATCATATTAAAAACCACTATTTACAAGTGTTTGAGCTTCTTAGATCTCAACACATATATCGATCTTACACACAGATAGTAGTAGCTTCATAGATAGACAGAAAATCTTAGAGGAATTAATCCTGACAGACATATCAATCTTACACACAGATAGTAGTAGCTACATAGATAGACACACACAGACTGACATATATCAGATGAGAGTGTCAGAGATTAGAGGAATTAATCTTGAATGGTCAATATTAGTTCATCTCATGCTCTTACTTGATATGTGGCCCTTATATATATGAATGTCATTTATTAAGCTTATTTGAATCTTCATAGATGTACACAATTACTACTGAAGAAACAAAAGAAACAAAAGAACGAAACACATACCTGGAAGCCCCAAAACAGTGCAAATACATATTTTTTGACCACCCTAGTTTCTATAGTAAGTGGTACAGCATTTACATAGATCCCATATGGAAAAGCACCGGAACTCGAATTCAAACAAGCAGCGGCATTTACATTTTTGTTCCACAGTTCTGACTGGTCAGATGCATGGTCACTGCCACAATCAATAAATGCTGAGCATCCAGTAATATTAGAATGTTGGCAGGCCTTTCGCAAGCATTGATTAACCCTCTGGAAAAAGGAAGAGGATTGAAAAAGAGAAAGTTAATAATCTAGTATTACCCATCATTTACAGAATCAAATTCCTGATTCTAATTGAACAGGTCATCTAGATCCAGGGAAACATAACAATTCTGATAGTTGAATTTCCTGATCAATATTACAAAAGAATTAGAAGGATTAAACTGCTTCTATTAAAACTTTCCAAGGACCGGCTCATGGCATCCAAGTTTTTCTGAGAAAACACTACTATCATAGTTTATTTTGCTTATGATTCTTGTAACATATTATCATATTATATACAACCAAATTAAAATCAGAAGCATTCAAGTGAATCAAGTAATATTTCTTCTGCTTTTTCATTTTGTACTGTGCAGGGTATTTATCCTCCTTTTTCATGCAACATGAGAACTCAAAGCAAATTATAAAATTTAGTGAGGAAGATATTTTGTATTTTTTGAAAATGAAGCTTCAAATATCATTTTTACTCACCTGTAGACCAAAGAGGTACCAGCCAGAACCAACAACATGGCCAGATAGCATAAAAAAGAGAAGATTTATAATGAAATTTGCCCAGGCTGACTCAAATATGAATCCTGTAGGAGACTGGCCAATTAGCAGAGGCAGAAACCTGAATAATCTGGGAAAATACTGCAAAAGGATTGCTGCACGTAGAAGATTTTTAGCAAAATTTGCTCCTGATATTCCCAGGTACTTTCGTAGGACAAATGATATCATTATCTGCAAATATTTCATTACACATGTCATGACAAGGAATTTGAAGAGTACACAATAAACCAGAAGTCTTTTTCACAAATCGAAAACCCTTTCCTTCCACTGCTGCCTGCTTGATCTCAAGTATATGTTCATGTTCATTGTCCACAGACTATTAATTCACAGAACACAATGAAAGGTTCAATCATTGTGGTTCATTCAATTTGAACAAGCTGATATAGAACAATAAGCAGTTTATAAAGATAAAGATTGAAAAATGACAACAAAAATCTTCAGAGTTCTTAAGCATTACTCTGCTATAAAAATCATTTCTAGCCAACAACTAGCAGCTTAAGCTTTTAAGGTAATTGATTGTTAACAAGGTATCATAGCCTTTATGACTAATTATAAAAGATAGATCCCCCAATGCTGTTTTCTTAATTAAATTCAATTTCAACACAAAATAAGTGGGCCTTCGGAATTTGTATGCTTAAAGGTAATTGGTTGGTAACAAGGTACCATAGCCTTTATGACTAATTGTAGAAGATAGATCCCCAATTCTCTCATGTTCTAAATTAATTTCAAATTGATTACAACATAAGTGGGCCTTTGGCATTTGTATGCTTCAAGGAGAAAGTTTTTGCATGCAGAGTTTGTGAGAGATGAAAACTATTTATGTGAAGGCACTTGACAATAGCAACTAAAATAGTCCTATTATAGAAAACTTAATAGCACATCCCAAGCACTCCTTATTTATTTTGAATAAGAATATCACAACTAAAAACTGATATTTCGAAAGAAACAAGAAAAAACTCAACTTCATACGGCAACATCAAAGACCTCCTTATTTTCTAGTAAATCAAAGATACAAAACCACTAAAAAACAGATATCACACAATATGACTAGAGAGAAAATACCGATAAGCATTCATGTTCAATTGTAAGGCTGGTGCGTCTCATAATTCACATCATAAACTTTGTGCTTTGTGGCACATAAAAGTGAATACCCTAAATCTAAGTTACGATGAGCAAACTTAGCCAAGGAAATTATATAAAGAAAGTTTCCACAAAGCAAAAAAGGGAGATGGTAAGAAGTTTACCTGAGGAAGAGGCAATACAACAAATAGGTCAATGAAAAAATAACCCTTCAGATAATTAAGGGCAATTTTCTTGGGATGGTCAACTAAATCTCCTGCACCTACTACCCTTGACTCAGGAGAAACATAAGCCAACCTAAACTGTAAAGAAGCAAAAAAGACGTAAAAAATCAAAAAAACTTATTTAAGATTCAGGATACATGCGCACTTTTCTTTTCCTTTTGACCTGAACTAATTGTATAAGAGCAAAGTAAGACATACACAAATACACTGAGATGCAGAAATATATTATCAATAAGGTTGAAGTCCAGTATTCCACATCATCCAAGTCAATTAATCATTCCGTTCTTCTCTTCCAGTTTGCTAAACATTACAAATTGCTAACAAATTTAATATTACTAACTAAATTAATCAACTTTCTTAAAGGGTGTGAATTAGTTAAAAAAAGTCTTATATTTAGGGACGGAAGTAGTATTTATGTATGATGCAACAGCAAACCTAAACCCTGTTATTCTGTAGCTAAGAAATTCTTTTGAAATACATTTGTCAGTATATTTACCTTCTCAAAACCAGAAAAATTGAATAATAAAAACTTGTTGACAAGGAAGGATCTTAACAATATAATTTAAGGTAACAATATGGCATCATTATATTAATATATAGGTTAGCATAAATAAAACATAAGGGAATGGGGAACTTTCTAAAAAGGTAGTTACTGAGAAATTACCTGTACAAGAATGTTAAAGAAATATATCAAATCATTAATGCTTCTAAATAAAACAAGTGTTGTTGTCAAAGTCCAATTGATAGCAATACATTTATCATCCTGCACATAATGAATGGTAAAAATGTAAAATTGCAAAAAATAATAGCAGGGAAAGACTAGCTTCTATACCTGTTTAATTAAATAAACGGAAAATAATCACACCTTCTTCACATAGATTAAGAAGAAAAATAATGGATCAACAAAAATTGCCACCAAGCAAAAAATGGCCAAAATCTTGTTCCATTGTTGTACAAATTTTGCATGAGGATTCATAACTCCAGGAACATATGAAGAGAAGAAGGAATAAAGTTTTCTTCCAAAACCCTTGGCATCCCCATAAAGATTATTGTGGAACTGCAAACAT
>PYAF01001972.1:76002-102451 GCA_007407185.1 Glycine tomentella
CTTATCTCACAAGATAAACTATTTATCATAAATATAAAATATAATTTATTTATTTTTAAATATTTCTTTATTAAAAAATAGTTATAATATAATAACATTTACATTTAAAACATTTATTTATTATAAATTTTAATTATAAAAAATAAACATTTATTCTAATAAGGTAAAATATTATTGTACGAGACGTCAATAAAATAAAATATTATTATACGTCTGTATTTGAAAGTCAGGTTTTGATTCATTCATAAAACGAGTTATTTTTAAGTGACTATCACCAAATATATATATATATATATATATATATATATATATATATATCGTTAAAAAAGTAAATTTAGTTTTTGTACATTAATCTGAGCACAACTCATCACAACATCGAGCCAAAATATCGTAATCAATTTTCACATTAGAAACAAAGAAAACAAACAAAATAATCCACTCAAGCAATCATGCTAAATTGCTAATAATAGGAATCGTACCAAACCCAATTAATAAAATAATCCCAACGCCAGAAGAAAAAAAAAATACCCACCGAACTGGGCAGAAAATGAAAAGAAAAGTAAAAGAGTAAACGGCTAAATGAAAATAAGTTGTAAAAAAATAGTATTATTAATCGAAATTACTTATATATAATTTTTAAAATAATTCTTATAAAGATCAACAACTTTAATTAATATATATATGTATATAATAGTTTAGGTATTTAACTTAAATTCAATAAGTAAAGTCTTACACACGGGAAAATATTCTAATACTATCTCCAAACATCTCGCAGCCACAACAAAGACTCAATAGAACTACTAGTTATGCACTCCTAGAAAGAAAAAATCGAATATTTTTATTATAAAATCTAATATTAAATGATGTCATTTTTATTATTGTTGAAAAGAAAATACATTCACACACTGGGTCGTTGGCAGGCCTGCAAAGTGATAAGAAAATCTTAAGTGCGGATTGAAGCCTTTGAAGAAAGAAGGCATCATCGTCATTCGTCACCTCTTAAATTAATGCATTGGATTTGGGCGAGTGACGTTATTTCAATGCTTTACACATTTAAATATTGTAACCACAAAATATCTGGTCAAAAAATGCTCAGAACCTTGACGTAAGATTATCATTTTTATATGTTACGAATAAAAATGGCAAATGGTTAAATCATACGTAAACAAGTTTATTTTATTGATTGATTCGTTCCAAAAGTTAAAATAAAATAAAATAAGATATCTCTCTTCTCATCCCAATCTTCGGCGGAATTGACCAAATGACAATTGGAGTCTCTCCAGATCAGAAAATGAAAATGCAACAAAATTACAAAAAGAACACTAAATATATATGTACACAATAAGAATCAGTCCTTTAAATATGTACACAATAGGAATCAACTATAACAGTGTAAGAATTCCAGTTTTACTCCAATGCTGGATATTAGTTTTAATTTAATAAAGCATGTTTTATATATACATTACTGCTTTTAATAATAAAAATTGTGAACAATAATATAATTGTAAAAATAAATTTTGTTTAGTGAACAGTAAACAAAATTATAAATAATAAATTTCTGCATGCAATAATGTATCATGTTGATCAAATATTGTTCCCATTCAATGAGCTGTAACTATGCGAGCAGCTAGCTTAGCTATATGATTGGACTCAAAAAACCACTTTGTGTCTCCACCGGAAAATTGAAACAAACGCCTAATAAAGTTCAATGATAAATTAAAAGGAAAGTCATAAGTGAAGTGTGACACTTTTTTCTGTTCAATAATGTGAGTCCTACACATCTTGCGGTTTGCCTTATTTAGAACATAGTCCTAGAAGAAGGAACCAAATGCCTTTAAGTTGGTTTGCCTTTACAATATGTTAATATACTCACTTTTTCATTTTCTTCAAAAGAAATTCTAGCAGAAAAATGAAATTTTGAGATTCTAGAAGAAGTAGAATATGAATCACATGGATGCATTGACACTCCAATCATAATAATGATAAATCTTTCAAGTAAAATAATCACTAAAATCATGTTTCATCTCTCTCAATGAAGTCGCTTCTTTAGCTGGGACAAACCTTAAGGCTGCATTTTATATGCACTACGGTGGAAATATCACCAATGAGGAGTTGTAATGTTGAAAAAGTCACTGGTGACATTAGATTGTGAAAGAGAATTGGAATTCTCATTGAGCGTGATGTTCTATTGCAACTTACAGCATTTGTGTGAATTGTTTGGATTAAAACACAATATAGATAGCCCTTGGTTTACTTTTTCTAATTTGCCTTACTTTGTTTTGTTTTCTCTTAGGATTTGGTGAAGTAAGAAAGAGGAACCAAATATTGATTATGATAGTTAGACAAAAGTATTTCCAATATTTGCATAAAAAATAGGATTTATTTTGCATTCAAAATATATAATTATAATAATAACAATAATAATAATAATAATAATAATAATAATAATAATAAAATAGATTTACGTATTTGGATGCCTGTTCTTGAAGTAACAAAAAATTTCTTCAATAATATAAACATTCTATATGTATTCACACTGAGACTAACATATGTTATTACTTTTTTATGAGTGAAACTTTAAAGAAGAAACCTTTTTTTTACTTTACTTTATTCTCAAGTAAATGCATATGCCTTAATTGGATGGAAAACCTAACTAACTAATATATTTTTTGTTGTAAAAAAATGAATCTTTTAAAAAATTAGACAAACAAATTAAAATAAATAAATAACTAAATCAAACTTAAATAATAAATTAGAGAATCAAAAACTAATTTAACCTTTTTTTGGTTACCATGTTTATTGATACAAAGCATTTATCAGTTTTGTTGATGACTAATTTTCATCAAGAACCAAACTTGTCACTTTTAGTGTGATTTTTTTTTTCAATCATTTTTAACCATAAGACTGAACTCAAAACTTTATTTAAGAATATCAATTATCAAAAATTTAATAATCATTTTTGACAACTTGTTGATAGCTAATATTTAAGTTTAGCTAGTTACTCTAATCAATCATTTTTGTTTTATTAAGAGGGAAATTTTTTATAGGTGTTAAACTTTACTAATTTAATTGATGAATTAAAAATCTATATTGAATATATTATGTCTATAAATTTTTACAAAAAAAATAAAATCATTTAATACTTTATTATATAAATTTAATTTAATGTATAATATACATTTTAAAAATATAAGAATATTTGTAAAAAAAATTAATTAAATATACTTTAGCTAATAAAGTTACTCAATATATATGTAAGAAAATAAATCATACATGAATTGTCAAAAATAAATTTATTTATAATCACGTGATAATTTAAAAAAAAATATATAGTCTATAAAAAAAAATATCACATAATATTTGTATTTTTAAATTTAATAATCAACATTTGTTATTATTAAAAGCATCTCCAGTGCACATTGCTTGATGAGTTTTTTACTTTAAGAGCTTGCTTAGTTTTTTACATCATTGAAGAAGATCCATCATGTTAGATTGTTTAAAATTAAACTTCATTACTTCTGTAAGCAATAATTGTTTAGGATTAAAAAAATGTGAAATTATTTACATGGTCACCTAACTTTATTTAAGGTTGTAATTTGTTCCCTTATTTATTAAAAATGGTAAAATAGTTCCTTAAGTGATTATTCTACAGCACACTGCCATGTTCGTCCTTTTTGAAAATATGATTGTTTTTAATTTTGGAATACGATTTTGAAACTTTTTATGATTAATTCAAAATGTGAAACTTATCTCATTCAATCCACTTAAATAAAAACAATGAAATTCAACTGAAATTAGAACCAAAAAAGTGACAATGTAAAAAACCACATGAAAATTGAGTTTCATCAGCAACATTTTGATTGATTATGAAAGATTTTTCAGGTTTCATGTTGCAAGGTTAAATACTTAATGAATGGCTAATTCTCCTCCTCATCTCACATTATGCTAACTGTTGTTGCTGTCATGACAACATCAACAGCAATACAGTATTGACAAACTCCCATAATTCCTTTCACACTTCAATTAATTTGCTTCCTAGTATACACCCTTTTAATTGGGGATGTGCCATAGAATTTCACATTTTCAAAATGCAAGGTATTGAGTGTAGACACAATAAACTTGGAGGTTGAATTAATTTACCCTTTGTTGTTTTAATTAAAAATGGACACCTTTGTATGTGGTAACAACCTAGTGAATCTACAACTATATTGGATTGAAGATCATAAACACTACCAAATCAAATATAAAATTGAAACCCACGACCTCAATGTTTAATCTGATGGTGAGGAATTAACGCGACTTAAGACACTTCTTCTGTATCTCCATGCAACATGAATGCGGGTCGCAGCAAGGGATCTCCAATAAGGTGCCTCATACCTAAAGTCACACAATTATCAAATGATTATGAAAGTCATGGATTTGATAACAGAAACGGAGCTTTCTGCGAGTGAAAAATACAAACTTGTTAGATGTTACTAGCTACATGTGGTTTGAATCACTTTCGGTACCTATATGATTGTTTTGTTTAGCCATCTGATTTTTTTTTTCCTGTTTTGGGTCTAATAGAAATTTGTTTCATTTTAGTCATTACTATTTCAATTGTAAGCTTTTGGATAGGTCCTTTTTTTAATGTTGGAAGATTTTCATTTTAGTTTATACGATAGAAACATCAATTTTTTTTTTCAATTTCTGTTAGCCACATAATCACTTAACAAGGGCACAAATTAAATTGAAACAAATTTTAAAAGGACCAAAATAAGAAAAAAAAAATAAGGGGACCAAAAAGAAAACAACCCTATGTTATAAGACGAAAAAGTTATTTAAGTCAGCTACATATTTACTAAGGGCATTTCTTCCACCCCCTACTCTTTTTGAGGTAAAAGATGCCCAGACTTTATACCATATCTGACATCTCACCATTTATTTTTGTTTTCAAATATGAAACATAATTGAAATGGATGGGCTTTAATGACAACGAACTGGGAATTAAGCTATGTAACCAAGGAAGAAACATAACAGAACAGCACCCTTCATGGAAGGCATATGATTAACAAAAATAAAATAGCGCAACTTAATATGCTCACAAACCCCTCATTTATGCCAAGGTGAACTCAGAAATAGAATATTTAGAAAAGTTATAATAGAACTAACATGTTATGTGAGAGGGATTTGTGAGTATAAAATGTGTAAGAGTATTATTACTGGTTTATTTGTGTTGTAAGTCATAAAATGCCAAGAAGATTAAGCAGCAATATAAATCCAGATACAGACAAGCAGACAAGGGATCGACCTTAGAGCTCCTTGAACGCATGGACTCTGCAAGAATCTTGTGAAAAGGATTGTGATTTCTTCAATGTCTGAAGCAGAGTGTGAAAATGACTCCACATTTGTTAAGCATCTTACTGTCCTGTTGCTAACCAATCCACTCCTGGAAGCCTTACTTTTCTACCATCTGCAGGAGAGTTCAAATTGTTAAACCATCCTGTTTCTTACTTTTTGTACAGGCCAGGTTGTTAATTATTGCAACTCCTTCTGGTCTACTTTAAAATATTAATTAACAGGCATTTTCTCTCATTGCTTCAAGTATTGATATACCTGTGCTGACTGAAGAATGTTCAAGATACCATGTCAGAAGTTCTTCACCACAAGAATCCCCTTCAGATGGAGGAATTCTAGTTCCATCTTCTCCAATGCTTTCCAATTTGCCACGCACCACGAATACCATCTTCTCTACTAAACCACCCTGTTTAGAATTTTACTTCCTTTGATGTATGTCTTTTGTCTTAGTCTATCACAAATGGCATCTAAGATAGGTTCATCCATCAGAGCAAAAAGCCGAATCTGCAGATAATTCAGATCCTTGGATTAGGAACGCAAATTGTTACAAACTATAAAAGCAAATTAAATCATCATTACAAAGAAATATTTGGGTTGTTTGACATGCTTTGGCTTTTGGTGTATAATGGTAAGTTTCATGATTAAGATGGATAAAAATTTTCCCTTTCAATTTAAACTTTTATTCAAACCTAGCAACTTACCCAGTAGAGACCTAATGAAAACAAAATTTTAAATAAATTAGTGTCTGAGATTCTGAAGCTTGCCTTACATTTAAACCTCAAAATTATAATCCACTTAAAGAGCAAGCATGATTAATTAGTGTAATTATTTCAGTGCATACTTTCTTAACAAATTTGAAGAGATGACGTCTTATGTCTCTCTGAAGATCTCCATAAGCATTTCTTCATTCACCCCCCTTGTTGCAGCCCAATTATACCGTTCAGCCCGTCTTACTCTACTACATCACAGACATATTATCTATTAGCTGCACACCAGATGATTCACACTTTCATGTTTCATGATATCTAAATTAAAATGGAAGTAGTGGACATAATACTATTTTCTAAGCATTGAGGCCTATAGACATGTAATGTTTATAGGAAAGTTAGTTGCTCCTCATAAATGTATACTAGATTAACATTCATGTGATGCAGTTATATTAAAAAAAGAATTTAATATTTAAAAATTTGAATTATGTATTAATATATTAACAAATTATAAAATAACATAAATATCTTACATAAAAAAAAGATGTATAATAAATAAGGATATTTTGTCTTTATATAATCCTTTCTCCTTCTCATTATGTCCAAAATGGGAAAGAAGAATATTTAATAAGTGGGACTCCGGACTACCAAAGGAAGATGGACAAAAGCCACAATAAGATTCTAAAACTAAACCAACAACCCAAGACTAAAATGAATTAAAAATGCATTAGTTAATATATAAACTTGACAGACAATGAGGTTACTGCTTTCAACTTCTGTACTTGTCTTTTAAACAAGTTCAATAATAAAAATGCAATTTCAAAGGGAAATAAAGTGTTTCACCTTCTATACTTTTAATACGACTGTTGAGTGGGATATCTTGGAGGGTGGGGTGTGGGTCAAAAGTGTTATTTTGGGAGGACGGCTGGAGAAACGAGGGTGTACCTCTTATGGAGAAGTATCCTAGACTATACCTTATTTCCAATCAGCAGCAGAATTTTATTCAGCAAATGGGATCCGTAACAGACTCAGGTTGGGAATGGCAACTTAGGTGGAGAAGACCTTTCATGGAAGGGGAGATTGAATCGGCTATTCAATTTCTAGAAGAAATACAGGAGCTTAATCCGCAAGGCTATCAGCTTGATGCGTGGAAGTGGCAGGGTGATCCAAGTGGACAATTTTCAGTAGGAAGTGCATATACATATATCAAGCGGGCTGGAGTAGAGGTGGAGCAGGATGAAATCTTCAAAGATATGTGGAAACTCAAGGCCCCCAGCAAAGTTCAGTGCTTTGCTTGGAGACTGTTTTTGGATAGGCTTCCCACGAAGATGAAACTTCATAGGAGAAGCATAGATCTCAATGACAATCTGTGCCCGTTCTGCAGAAACAGTGAGGAGGAGAGCGCACATTTATTTTTTGGCTGCCAAAGAGTCAAGGAGCTGTGGTGGGAATCTATGTCGTGGGCAAATATTGTGGGTGCCTTTTCTGACACTCCGAGACAACATTACACACAATTTGGCTTCTTCCAGAAAATAGGGCTCACCTCACATAGATGGTCTTTATGGTGGCTGGCTTTGACTTGGAGCATTTGGAGGCACCGTAACAGAATTGTTTTCCACAATGAAAACTTTAATCATGATAAAGTGATGGATACCGCGTTGTTCTCTTGCTGGTCTTGGATTAAAAATGGGGAGCTCGGATTTGATAAATCCTTTCATTTTTGGTCTAGTAACCTGAGAGAGGCTTTTGTTTTTAGGGGGGGGTATACTTCTTAGATTCCCCTGTTTTTTGGGGCGACCAAAATCCCACCCTGACTTTTGACATCTTAACCCATGTTATCTCATGTATTAGGCTGTCATAGGTTTGTCTGGGGTTTTAGGTGTTTTTTGTAATGGTACTACTTGTACTATTCATTCTCTTATATATATATATATATATATATATATACATACTATCTTTGCTGATCAAAAAAAAAAAAAAAAAAAAAAAAAAAAAAAAAAAAAAAAAAAAAAAAAAAAAAAAAAAAAAAAAAAAAAAAAAAAAAAAAAAAAAAAAAAAAAAAAAAAAAAAAAAAACGACTACAACAATCAAAATACAAGAAAAAGAAATTAACAGTTGAAAAACATACAAAGTAATGAACGTATTCATGTAATTCAATATGTAACTGAGGTGTGTCACTGCATATCCAATGCGGAACAATAAAAACATCAGCAACAGCGAGGACACTGCAAAACCCAACTCCTCTCTGATCAAAGAGTTACTAAATTTACAAACCATTCATGCAAACTCAATAACGATAGAAATGTAAGTAGCTATGGAAATGATGTGTGTTTCACCTTTTAATATCTTTTCAACAAGCCTCTAGTGATCATTTCACGAAGAACTTTCTCTGCCTTAACATTCTCATCTTTTTCAAAGAGAGCATTGATGATAATTTCAAAAGTAATAGCATCAGGGATGCAACCATTGTCTTCCATTTTTGATCGCAAGGTCAATGCTTCCTCGAGCAGGCCCTGTTTACAATGCCCATTGATCATAACATTATATGTGTAGACATTTATATGATAGCCTTTAACCAAAAGATCTTGAAAAACCTCTTGTGCATCCTTAAGTCTTCCACCTTTACATAGTCCATCAAGAAGTATATTGAATGCGTACACATCTGGTTGAATTCCCTCATCTTTCATTTTGTTGAACCATGCAATTGCCTTGTCAAGATGACCGTTTTTGCATAATGCATCTATTAAGGAATTGTAGGTGATTACATTTGCCGGTTGACCTCTATGACGCATCTCATCAATAAGATCCCAAACATAAGAGATTCTCCCAGATTTGCACAAACCATTGATAAGAGAATTGTATGTCACAGTGTCGGGAACCATATTTTTCTGATGCATTTCCTTAAAGAGAATCAATGACTCATCCACCATTTTACTCTTACAAAATCCGTTAATCAGGATAGTGTAAGTGCGAACATTAGGAGTCACTCCCATTAGGGACATAGCATTGAATACATGTTTTGCCTTCTTCACTTCATAAACTAAGACATATCCATCCATTAAAGTATTATAAGTAATAACATCAGGTTTCACACATGCTTTCAGCATAACAGCTAACACATTTTTGGCTTTTTTCACCTTTCCTTCTTTACATAATGCATCAAGCAGTATATTATAGGTATAAACATCTGGATTGATAGTTTTCAATATCATTTCATTTAACAAACCAGTTGCTTCTTTCAACTTATTCACAATGCAGAAGCCATATATTAGAGTAGTATAAGTGACAACATCAGCAGAAATTCCCTTGACAGTCATTTCAGAAAATAAAGCATAAGCCTCACTTACAAGTTGATCTTTGCACAGGGCGTCAATAATTGTGCTGTACATCACCACGTCAGGCTTAGTCAGTCGTCCATCAATCTTTCTCAGCAACTTGATGGCAGCTCTTGTTTCTCCTATTTTACAGACTCCATTGATCAAAGTCCCGTAACTAACTTGGTTGAGCCGAAATCCTTGTGCCAATAGCTTGTCGTGAAAGCGCAGTGCTTTCTTGACTTGTCCCTTAAGACAGAGACCTTTGATGAGTGTTGTGAAGGTTATGGTGTCTGGCTGGTAACCCCTCTTGAGAGTCTTGGTCAATACAGAGAAGCCGAAAGTGATTTGACCCATATGACAGAAACAATTAATGAGAATGTTCAAAGTAACAAGGTCAGGCTGAATTCCCTTGAGTTCCAATCGGTGAGAAAGGGAAACAGCAGTGGGATACTGCTTCATCTTCACAAGGGATACTAAAATCTTGCCGAATTCGATGATGGGGGGGTATGACGCATATACAACATGCGATTGAATTCAGAGACAACATTTTCAAAGGATGGAGGCTGAGAGTGAAAGTGAGAATGGAAGGTTGAGAGTGAGGGGTTTGGAAGAAAAGAGGGAAAATTGGGAATGGAAAGCGAGACAGAAAACCTTAAACTTCGTGAGAATGACATTGTTGAGAATGGATTGTGTTTGTTGGGGAGAAATCAAAGCTCGGTTTTCTCCGATTTCAGCTTCGGCGTAAAGGCAATGCAAGAACTTATGGAAAGGCTTATAACTTAGGGCATATACAAAACTTCTCTTCTTTTCTTTTACTTGACTAGAATTGCTTGGTAGTTTACAAAAATTAGTGTAACCCCCACGCTCTTTTAATCCTACTTTGTTAGTTTCTTTTATTCGTTAAACTTTTTGTAAATTACAAAAAAAAAAAACAATGAATTGTATGTTATATTTAATGATTATTTCTCATTATTTTATAATTTTTAATAATTTTTAAATAATAATAGGATGTGTGTTATAAAGAATAGTATGTTATATTGCCAACATTTCATTAAAAAATCAAAATTATATTAGTTAATCTCACTTTTGATTCATTAAATTTTACATTTTTTTTGGTTATGATACATTAAATTGAAAACTTTAATTTTAATATTTTATGTTTTAAAAATTTCAATTTTAGTAGTTAATATTCTATTTTTGAAATTTAAAATTATCTTGTTATGTCGGAAATATATTTGTTATGCTTTGTGCTCTTTATATAGAGATGCTTCAATCAAATATTTAAGCTTCTCTACACCTTATTTTTTCTTCTACTCCTAAACCTAAAAAACAACAATGTTAAAACCAGTGTTGTGAAAATCGGTCCGACCAGGTCTGTCAGACCGGAAATCGATACTACCACCGAGCTGGGTTGGGGATTAGATCGACCATGCATCTGGTCTGGCTTTGCCCGGTGAAACCCGGCCGGTTTTATGCGAACTCAGTGATCCGACCTGTTTTTGGAACCCAGAATGGTGGAACGTTGTCATCGTCGCATCTTCACTCCGCCGTCATCGTACCTTCACGCATAACGTGAAGGAGGCGGAACAGGAAGCCAGAGAGAAGAGGCCGAATAGAAATCGAACCATGTATGTTGAAAGCGCACAAAGAACAAAAGAAGCATAGAAGAAGACAACAACCAAAGAAGGAAAAAAGAAAGTGCAGAGAGAAGAAGCATAGAAGAAGAAGAAAGTGCAGCACAGCTGCCAAAGAAGAAAAGAAAAAAGTGCAGCGGCACAGGCACAAAATGGCAAAATGGAAAGAATGAAAGATGCAAGCGCAGCACAAAACGGTAGAAGGCTGAAATGTGGAGAAGTGAAGCTTTTATATACATGGGAATAGGCTTTTTTGCATTTGGGCCCAGATCCATAACAGCTTGATATCCCCATAAAGAGCATTGTGGAACTGTAAACATTGAAACAAAAGCACAATTGGTTATGTGAAAGTGATTGTAAATAATAAATGTCTACAAAAGGAAGTGGAAAAGGTTACAAGATCAAGTATAATCATAAAGACAACCTTGTAGGAGCCTTTGGAAAATGAGCATTGATAAAATAATGAGACATCTTGAAATTGTTAATGGACAATACTTTCTATGCCCCTCAAAGTGATCAATGACAAAGACAGTAGCAGAAGTTTTTATCCGTAAAAAAAAAAAAAAAAAAAAAGAACATGCTACAATGAATATAAGATTTTTGTTGTTAAGATTATAGTGCTAATGAAAGTCTTGAGGGTTAAGAGTGGTTTCTTGTAATGTACAAACTACAAAGAGAAAAGTTTAACATATATATGGTAGTTGTAAATAATACTTAGAGATATGTGGTCAGTGTTGGGTACTACAAATTCCAATGACACATCTAGAGCACAAAACACATGTAGAATAAATTTTTTAACTTAAGGCAACTGAAACAATAACCTATTATAGGAAGAAAGGCACACACCTTGGGATCAGATAGAATTGAAGCTTTTGGATTTGTTAGCTGAGAAGCCTTGAAGTAGGGCAAGTAGTAGAATACGGATCATTACAAATTCCCAGTTGCCCTGATCTCAGTAAATGTTCATTTTTACTATCATAGCTTTTATTCCAGTAATTTGAACCTGTAACTGCTGAAAGTAGCAAATTTATCTGCCTTTCTCTCTGTTTTGTTTCCTGCTATAACTATACTATTCTGCAAAAGATTTTCAGTTCCAGGTGTACGATATAGTGAACGACTGTGTCTCACAAGACTAGTTTCTCTCTCATATAACTCCATGGGGATAGAAACTGATGGAATTTGTGTCCTGGATAAAAGCCTTTGGAATTTAGAATGCAAAGTTTCGTCATATGATTGTGCATCTGTTTCTGACATCATCATCAGCTCACCGTTTTCAAAATTAACCATGCTTCCTTGACAGTTCTGTTACAAACATTCAATACATACATTTATGAATAATAACAATTTTAAAATCTAATAATTATATTTAGCTTGAAGCATGAAAGGAGAGGAATAGAATATAAATTATAAAACGGCATGTAACTAATCCAAATTCAAAAGGCCAAAATACTTTTCATTAGTGACAAAGTCAGAACTTAATGCACCATAAGGGACAAACAAATCTTTTAAAAATTAGATAAACAAATTGAAAAATAAATTAAATTGAACCTAAATAATAAATTAGAGAATCAAAAATTAATTTAACCTTTTTTTTAAATAATAAATTAGAGAATCAAAAATTAATTTAACCTTTTTTTTGTTACCATATTTATTAATATATAATAGTTATCAGTTTTATAGTTGACTAATTTTCATCGAAAAATCTAACTGATCACTTAATTATGATTCTTTTTTCAATCATATTTTTTTGATTTATGTAACTCACAATTTACTTTATTTGTACCAATTATCAAAAATTTAATAATCACTTTTTACAACTTGTCGGTAGCTAGTATTTAAATTTAGCTAGTTACTCTAATCAATCATTTTTGTTTTAGTAAGAGGGAAGTCAATCATTTTTTCTAGGTGTTAAACTTTACTGATTTAATTGATGAATTAAAAGTCTATATTGAATATATTATGTCTATAATTTTTTTAAAAAATAAAATCATTTAATACTTTATTAAATAAATTTAACTTAATGTATAATATATATTTTAAAAATATAAGAATATTTGTAAAAAATATTAATTAAATATACTTTAGCTAATAAAGTTACTCAATATATACGTAAGAAAATAAATCATACATGAATTGTCAAAAATAAATTTATTTATAATCACGTGATAATTTAAAAAAAATATAGTTTATAAAAAAAATCACATAATATTTGTATTTTTAAGTTTAATAACCAACATTTGTTATTTTTAAAATCATCTCCGGTGCACATTGCTTGATGAGTTTTTTACTTTAAGACGTTGCTTAGTTTTTTACATCATAGAAGAAGATCCATCGTGTCATGTTTTAAATTATTTATATGAACTTCCTTACTTCTAAGCAATAATTGTTTAGGATTAAAAAAATGTGAAATTATTTATATGGTCACCTAACTTTATTTAAGATTGTAAATTGTTTCCTTATTCATTAAAAATGGTAAATAGTCCCTTAAGTTATTATATAGCACACTGACATGCTCGTCCTTTTTGAAAATCTGATTGTTTTTAATTTTGGAACACGATTTTGAACCTTGATTTTAAAACCTGAAACTTATCTCATTAAATTCACTTAAATAAAAAATTCCAACTAATATTAAAACCAAAAAAGTGACAAACAATGTAAAAAATACGTGAAAATTGAGTATCATCAGCAACATTTTGATTGATTATGAAAGATTTTTCAGGTTTCGTGTTGCAAGGTTAAATACTTAATGCATGGCTAATTCTCCTCCTCATCTCACATTTATTAAAATATTCTCTGCCAATTGATAGTAACTGACAGCTTTACCAATCATCTCTCAATGCTAACTGTTGTTGCTGTCATGACAACATCAACAGCAAACAGTATTGACAAACTCCCATAATTCCTTGCACACTTCAATTAATTTGCTTCCTATTAAACACCCTTTTAATTGGGGATGTGCCATAGCATTTCTCATTTTCAGACAATAAACTTTGGAGGAGGAATTAATTTACCCTTTGTTGTTTTAATTAAAAATGGACACCTTTGTATGTGGTAACAACCTAGTGGAGCTACTACTATATTGGATTGAAGATCATAAACACTATCAAATCAAATATAAAAGTGAAACCCACGACCTCAATGTTTAATCTGATGGTGAGGAATTAACACGACTTAGACGTTTCTTCCTGTATCTGCAACTTGAATGCGGGTCGCAGCAAGGGATCTCCAATAAGGTGACTCATACCTAAAGTCACACAATTATCAAATGATTATGAAAGTCGTGGATTTGAAAACAGCAATGGAGCTTTCTACGAGTGAAAAATCACAAACTTGTTAGATGTTACTAGCTACATGTGGTTTGAATAACTTTTCAGTACCTATATGATTGTTTTGTTTAGCCATCTTAATTTTTTTTTTCCTGTTTTGGGTCTAATAGAAATTTGTTTCATTTTAGTCATTACTATTTCAATTGTAAGCTTTTAAATAGGTCCCTTTTTAATATTGGAAGATTTTCATTTTAGTTTATACTATAGAAACATCAATTTTTTTTTTCAATTTCTGTTAGCCACATAATCACTTAACAAGGGCACAAATTAAATTGAAACAAATTTTAAAAGGACCAAAACAAGAAAAAAAAATAAGAGGACCAAAAAGAAAACAACCCTACGTTATAAGACGAAAAAGTTATTGAAGTCAGCTACATATTTACTAAGGGCATTTCTTCCACCCCCTCCTCTTTTTGAGGTAAAAGATGCCCAGACTTTATACCATATCTGACATCTCACCATTTATTTTCGTTTTCAAATATGCAACATAATCGAAATGGATGGGCTTTAAAGACAACGAACTGGGAATTAAGCTATGTAGCCAAGGAAGAAACATAACAGCACAGCACCCTTCATGGAAGGCATATGATTAACAAAAATAAAATAGCACAAACTTAATATCCTCACAAACGTGACAAACCCCTCATTAATGCCAAGGTGAACTCAAATAGAATATTTAGAAAAGTTATAATAGAACTAACATGTTATGTGAGAGGGATTTGTGAGTATAAAATGTGTAAGAGTATTATTACTGGTTTATTTATGTTCATTTATGTAAGTCATAAAATGCCAAGAAGATTAAGTAGTAATATAAATCCAGATAGATACAAGACAAGGGATCGACCTTAGAGCTCCTTGAACGCATGGACTCCGCAAGAATCTTGTGAAAAGGATTGTGACTTCTTCAATGTCTGAAGCAGAGAGTGAAAATAACTCCACAATTGTTAAGCATCTTAGTGTCCTGTTGCTAACCAATCTCTGTCCTGGAAGCCTTACTTTTCTACCATCTGCAGGAGAGATCAAATTGTTGAACCATCCTGTTTCTTACTTTTTGTACAGGCCAGGTTGTTAATTATTGCAACTCCTTCTGGTCTACTTTAAAATATTAATTAACAGGCATTTTTCCATTGCTTCAAGTATTGATATACCTGTGCTGACTGAAGAATGTTCAAGATACCATGTCAGAAGTTCTTGACCACAAGAATCCCCTTCAGATGGAGGAATTTTAGTTCCATCATCTCCAATGCTTTCCAATTTGCCACGCACCACGAATACCATCTTCTCTACTAGACCACCCTGACTTAGAATTTTACTTCCTTTGATGTATGTCTTTTGTCTTAGTCTATCACAAATGGCATCTAAGATAGGTTCATCCATCAGAGCAAAAAGCCGAATCTGCGGATAACTCAGATCCGTGGATTATGAATGCAAATTGTTACAAATTATAAAAGCAAATTAAATCATCATTATAAAGAAATATTAGGGTTGTTTGACATGCTTTGGGTTTTGGTGTATCAAGGTTTAAGTTTCATGATGAAGATGGATAAAACTTTTCCCTTTCAATTTAAACTTTTATTCAAACCAGCAACTTACCCAGTAGAGACCTAATGAAAACAAAATTTTAAATAAATCAGTGCCTGAGATTCTGAAGCTTGCCTTACATTTAAACCTCAAAATTATAATCCACTTAAAGAGCAAGCACGATTAATTAGTGTAATTATTTCAGTGCATACTTTCTTAACAAATTTGAAGAGATGACGTCTTATGTCTCTATGAAGATCTTCTGGCAAATTCTCCATAAGCATTTCTTCATTCACCCCCCTTGTTGCAGCCAAGGACGGATCCACGTATAAGAGAACCTTAAATTTTGGTATGAAATTACTATAATATCTCTGTTTTTAAAATGTTTCACAAAAATATCTAAGACCAAGACCACCAGAGAGACCACGCGCAAGATCTGCTCTTCTGCTCTGCTCTGTGCTCTCCACGTGTTCTGCTCTGCTCTGTGCTCTCCACACGTTCTGCTCCTCCTCTGCTACTGGCAGGACCGCCAGGACCGCCACCGCCGACCTCCACAGCCTCCTCGCGCAACACGCGGCACAGGCGCACGGCAATACCTTCGACTCTCCGAGGCTCCGACTCCGAGCTGCGTTCCGCGCTTCCGTTTCTACACCCTCCATAAAAGGTTAAGTTTTGTTTTTGTTCTGCTAAAGCCTTCTCTGTTCTGTTAATTCCTTGACCCTTTTTCACTTGTCATTCTCGCACATTTTCATTTTTCAGCAACCCTTTTGCTTGATTTTGTTTGTCTTTTTTCTCTTAAGTTTAAGCATCTTTATGATTTTGTTTGTCAGAGTGTTTTACTCATTGCTAGTTTAAGCCTTATTTACTTTGATTCTCAATTTCACAATTCAAATTTTAGCTGTCAGAACAGAAAAGTTCTTCCAAGAGAAATTAAGAGAAAGAGGAGCAAAGGTGTTGGTTTGGAATATCCACTCAGATCTGGGCATGAAATAACTGGAAGATATTTTTGGCACAAAATTGCAGGTGCATCATGGTGGAGCTGGAACCACGGCTACAGGATTAAAAGGTGAAGTAATTAATGTTTAGATTTCTGGCACCAGTCCTTCCACCTTGTTGGCCAATCTGTTACTACTCTGTCAAGGTTGAAGGGGAAAATGAGTACATTTTGGTTGCATTTGGTTCAGAGATGGCCTACAGTATATTAATTAATTGCTGATAGTTTGCTCATTCAACAAGGATCTGGAAGTCAATATATTTTCCTTTGGGAACACTTGATAATTTAAATTCACAAGTTAGATTATGATTGGCGCTCCTATGGGACAGAAATTGTTTTATCTCCTATGTAAATTGTAATTGTTTTCTAACAATTTTAATGCATTTAATTGGCTTAGTTAAATGCAATTCTTTGTGTGTGTGTTTTTTTCCACTGAATCTAGACTTTATGCCCTGCCACCAGATGCTCCCTTTTCTAACCTCATGTTATTCTACTTTGAAGGTCATTCTTTACTTGATGGGCTCATGGCAGTTGTGAAATAGGTAAAAACCAGATTTCTAAATCTTGCGATTGTTTAGTCATGCATGTCTCTATTATCATATATCCAAACGTGCTGCAGGCATTCGTTATGTATTTATTGGAAAAGCATCAAATCAAAGACCTAGGTAATGACTTTTTGAAACTTTCAGCCCGTCTTACTCTCCTACATCACAGACATATTATCTATTAGCTGCACACCAGATGATTCACACCTTCATGTTTCAAGATACCTAAATTAAAATGGAAGTAGTGGACATAATACTATTTTCTAAGCATTGAGGTCTATAGACATGTAATGTTTATAGGAAAGTTAGTTGCTCTTCATAAATGTATACTAGATTAACATTCATGTGACGCAATTATATTAAAAAAAGAATTTAATATTTAAAAATTTAATTTATGTATTATTATATTAACAAATTATAAAATAACATGAATATCTTACATAAAAAAAATTTAATTATGACAGAGAATAAATAAAACAGAGAGAGTGATGGAAGATGATAGTTTTATTGAATTCAAAACCTACATATATAGGCTGAAAAATAACTAACAACTGAAAATATAATTTCCTAATAAGATTTTGCCCTTTAATCAAGGCACTATCCATAACAAACTAAACAACCTCATAAAACTATGAAAAAACAAACTTTGATTTCTTATTTAAAATAAAATAAATAGATAATTTCAAAATAACAGCAATTCTAAAAGCAACCGCTAACACTCCTCCTTGCTTTAAATACTGCAAACATCAATCTTCTTCCTTAAAAAACTCAAAAATTTGCTAACAGGAAGTAATTTTGTAAACAAATCTGCTAATTGATCTTCTGACTTGCGATAGACTAAAGTCACTTCTCCATTTTGTTGTGGAGTATAGGGAATAGTTAACTGATGCTCAATGTCAGCTTCCTCACAAAACTGGTTGAATTTTTCTGAGGTGCACTCCTTGCCATTATCAGATCTTAGAATCTGAATTTGCTTGCCACTTTGATTTTCTACTAATTTTTTTGAACTTCCAAAACGCTCCATAATATCGATTATCTGCTAATGAAGGAGTTTTTTTTAGATCCAGATATATCTATGTGGACTAACTGCAGCTTAAGAGTGACTCCTTTTGATATCCTCAAAAATGGCTTCTTTTTTTTCTTTCTGAATAGACAAGCCTTGCATGTTGGTATGTGATCATCAAGTTCTGGAAAATCAGCTGCAATTCTCTTGGACTTCATTTGCAGCAACCCTTGGTGGTGATAACGCCCGAGCCTTTTGTGCCAAACTTCTGTGATGCTTTCTTTGATTGGAAAAACAGTTTGCTCTTCCTCCAACGGATTTAGAGCAAAAATTTTCCCTTTCATTTTTACTTTAAAGATATCCTGATTAGCTGCATCTCTAATCAGGCAAAAATTGTCTTCAAAAATAACTTTGAAACCTCTTTCAATCAATTGGCCAACACTCAACAGATTTTGTTGAATTTCAGGTACAAAAAAGACATCAGGAATAAACTTTGTACCTGAGCTACTTGTTATTGCAACACTCCCCTTTCCTTTAACTGAAATATAATCACCATTGCCTATTTTGACTTTGGTGATGTTGGTTGGCTTTAAATCTTTGAAAAGCTTCATGTCATTGGTCATATGATTTGTGCAACCACTGTCAATCAGTCAACTCTCACTTTCTTCGCTGCTTGCAAAACACCTGGCCACAAAGAGTTGATCCTCCTCCTCCTCTTGATCAACGACCTTAGCTTCTTCCTCTTGATGCTGATTTTTGCTCTTGCATATGATTGCTTCATGCCCTATTTGATCGCACTTGATGCATTTAGCATCAGGTCTCTGCCAACATCTGAATGGAGGGTGACCCATTTTGCCACAATATTGACAAGGTGGATAACTTTTCTTTTCACCATTTCCTTTGTTGTAATTAGTTGCACTGCTCTGACTGTTGCCTGGATGATTCTTCTTATAATTTTTAGCTTGTTGGCTCTTGGCTAGAAAAGCACCTTCAACAGCATGATCTTCCCTCATCAATCATCTTCACAAGGGATACTAAAATCTTGCCGAATTCGATGATGGGTGGGGTATGACGCATACACAACATGCGATTGAATTCAGAGACAACATTTTCAAAGGATGGAGGTTGAGAGTGAAAGTGAGACTGGAAGGTTGAGAGTGAGGGGTTTGGAAGAAAAGAGGGAAAATTGGGAAGGAAAAGAGAGACAGAAAACCTTAACCTTCGTGAGAATGACATTGTTGAAAATGGATTGTTTGTTGGGGAGAAATCAAAGCTCGATTTTCTCCGATTTCAGCTTCGGCGTAAAGGCAATGCAAGAACTTATGGAAAGGCTTATAACTTAGGGCATAGACAAAACTTCTCTTCTTTTCTTTTACTTGACTAGAATTGCTTGGTAATTTACTAAAATTAGTGTAACCCCCACGCTCTTTTAATCCTACTTTGTTAGTTTCTTTTATTGGTTAAACTTTTGGTAAATTACAAAAAAAAAATGAATTGTATGTTATATTTAATGATTATTTTTCATTATTTTATAATTTTTAATAAACTTTAAATAATAATAGGATGTATGTTATAAAGAATAGTATGTTATATTGCCAGCATTTCATTAAAAAATCAAAATTATATTAGTTAATCTCACTTTTGATTCATTAAATTTTACATTTTTTTTGGTTATGATACATTAAATTGAAAACTTTAATTTTAATATTTTATGTTTTTAAAAATTTCAATTTTAGTAGTTAATATTGTATTCTTTAAATTTAAAATTATCTCGTTATGTCGGGAATGTATTTGTTATGCTTTGTGCTCTTTATACAGAGATGCTTCAATCAAATATTTCAGCTTCTCTACACCTTATTTTTTCTTCGACTCCTACACCTAAAAAACAACAACGTTAAAAAAAATCAGTGTTGTGAAAATCGGTCCGGCCAGGTCTGTCAGACCGAGAATTGATGCTACCATCGAGCCTGCTTGGGGATTAGACCGACCATGCCTCTGGTCCGGCTTCGCCCGGTGAAACCCGGCCTGTTTTATGCGAACTCGGTGATTCAACCGGTTTTTGGAATCCAGAATGGTGGAACGTTGTCGTCGTCGCGTCTTCACTCCGCCGTCGTCGCACCTTCACGCACACCACGAAGGAGGCGGAACAGGAAGCCAGAGAGTAGAGGCCGAATAGAAATCGAACCGCGTATGTTGAAAGCGCACAAACAACAAAAGAAGCATAGAAGAAGACAACAACCAAAGAAGGAAAAAAGAAAGTGCAGAGAGAAGAAGCATAGAAGAAGAAGAAAGTGCAGCACAACTGCCAAAGAAGGAAAGAAAAAAGTGCAGCAGGGCACGGCGAAATGGAAAGAATGAAAGATGCAAGCGCAGCACAAAACGGTAGAAGGCTGAAATGTGGAAAAGTGAAGCTTTTATATACATGGGAATATGGTTTTTTTGCATTTGGGTCGAGATCCATAACAGCTTGATATCCCCATAAAGAGCATTGTGTAACTGTAAACATTGAAACAAAAGCACAATTGGTTATGTGAAAGTGATTGTAAATAATAAAGACAACCTTGTAGGAGCCTTTGGAAAATGAGCATTGATAAAATAATGAGACATCTTGAAATTGTTAATGGACAATACTTTCTATGCCCCCCTCAAAGTGATCAATGACAAAGACAGTAGCAGAAGTTTTTACTTTTTATCCGTAAAAAAAAAAAAAAAAAACAAAAAAAAGAACATGCTACAATGAATATAAGATTTTTGTTAAGATTATAGTGCTAATGAAAGTCTTGAGGGTTAAGAGTGTTTTCTTGTAATGTACAAACTACAAAGAGAAAAGTTAAAAAAATATAAATATATATATATATATATATGGTAGTTGTAAATAATACTTAGAGATATGTGGTCAGTGTTGGGTAGTACAAATTCCAATGACACATCTAGAGCACAAAACACATGTAGAATAAATTTTTTAACTTAAGGCAACTGAAACAATAACCTATTATAGGAAGAAAGGCACACACCTTGGGATCAGATAGAATTGAAGCCTTGAAGTAGGGCAATTAGTAGAATACGGATCATTACAAATTCCCAGCTGCCCTGATCTCAGTAAATGTTCATTTTTACTATCATAGCTTCTGAAAGTAGCAAATTTATCCGCCTTTCTCTCTGTTTTGTTTCCTGCTATAACTATACTATTCAGCAAAAGATTTTCAGTTCCAGGTGTACCATATAGCGAACCACTGTGTCTCACAAGACTAGTTTCTCTCTCATATAACTCCATGGGGATAGAAACTGATGGAATTTGTGTCCTGGATAAAAGCCTTTGGAATTTAGAATGCAAAGTTTCGTCATATGATTGTGCATCTGTTTCCGACATCATCATCAGCTCACCGTTTTCAAAATTAGCCATGCTTCCTTGACAGTTCTGTAATATTTTACAAACATTCAATACATACATTTATGAATAATAACAATTTTAAAATCTAATAATTCAATTTAGCTTGAAGCATGAAAGGAGAGGAATAGAATATAAATTATAAAACGGCATCTAACTAATGCAAATTCAAAAGGCCAAAATACTTTTCATTAGTGACAAAGTCAGATAGAACTTAATGCACCATAAGAGACAAACAAATCTTTTAAAAATTAGATAAATAAATTGATCCTAAATAATAAATTAGAGAACCAAAAATTAATTTAACCTTTTTTTGTTACCATATTTATTGATACATAATATTTATTAATTTTATTAATGGCTAATTTTCATCGAAAAATCTAACTGATCACCTTATTACGATTCCGTTTTCAATCATATTATGTATCTCACAACTTACTTTATTTGTATCAATTATCAAAAATTTAATAATCATTTTTTACAACTTGTTGGTAGCTAGTATTTAAATTTAGCTAGTTACTCTAATCAACCATTTTTGTTTTATTAAGAGGGAAGTCAATATTTTTTATAGGTGTTAAACTTTACTGATTTAATTGATGAATTAAAAGTCTATATTGAATATATTATGTCTATAATTTTTTAAAAAATAAAATCATTTAATAATTTATTAAATAAATTTAATTTAATGTATAATATACATTTTAAAAATATAAGAATATTTGTGAAAAAATATTAATTAAATATACTTTAGCTAATAAAGTTACTCAACATATACGTAAGAAAATAAATCATACATGAATTGTCAAAAATAAATTTATTTATACACGTGATAATTTAAAAAAAAAAAACATATAGTTTATAAAAAAAATCACATAATATTTGTATTTTTAAGTTTAATAATCAACATTTGTTATTTGTAAAATCATCTCCGGTGCACATTGCTTGATGAGTTTTTTTACTTTAAGACGTTGCTTAGTTTTTTACATCATAGAAGAAGGTCCATCATGTCATGTTTTAAATTATTTAAATGAACTTCATTACTTCTAAGCAATAATTGTTTAGGATTAAAAAAATGTGAAATTATTTACATGGTCACCTAACTTTATTTAAGATTGTAATTTGTTTCCTTATTCATTAAAAATGGTAAAATAGTCCCTTAAGTTATTCTATAGCACACTGACATGCTCGTCCTTTTTGAAAATCTGATTGTTTTTAATTTTGGAACACGATTTTGAACCTTGATTTCAAAACCTGAAACTTATCTCATTAAATTCAATTAAATAAAAAAATCCAACTGATATTAAAACCAAAAAGGTGACAAACAATGTAAAAAATACGTGAAAATTGAGTATCATCAGCAGCATTTTCATTGATTATGAAAGATTTTTCAGGTTTCCTGTTACAAGGTTAAATACTTAATGAATGGCTAATTCTCCTCCTCATTAAAATATTCTCCGCCAATTGATAGTAACTGACAGCTTTACCAATCATCTCTCAATGCTAACTGTTGTTGCTGTCATGACAACATCAACAGCAAACAGTATTGACAAACTCCCATAATTCCTTGCACACTTCAATTAATTTGCTTCCTAGTAAACACCCTTTTAATTGGGGATGTGCCATAGCATTTCTCATTTTCAGAATGCAAGGTATTGGGTGTAGACACAATAAATTTTGGAGGAGGTATTAATTTTCCCTTTGTTGTTTTAATTAAATATGGACACCTTTGTATGTGGTAACAACCTAGTGAATCTACTACTATATTTTGAAGATCATAAACACTATCAAATCAAATATAAAAGTGCAACCCACGACCTCAATGTTTAATCTGATGGTGAGGAATTAACACGACTTAGACGTTTCTTCCTGTATCTCCATGCAACTTGAATGCGGATCGCAGCAAGGGATCTCCAATAAGGTGACTCATACCTAAAGTCACACAATTATCAAATGATTATGAAAGTCATGGATTTGAAAACAGCAATGGAGCTTTCTACGAGTGAAAAATCACAAACTTGTTAGATGTTACTAGTACATGTGGTTTGAATAACTTTTCAGTACCTATATGATTGTTTTGTTTAGCCATCTTAATTTTTTTTTCCTGTTTTGGGTCTAATACAAATTTGTTTCATTTTAGTCATTACTATTTCAATTGTAAGCTTTTAAATAGGTCCCTTTTTAATGTTGGAAGATTTTCATTTTAGTTTATACTATAGAAACATCAATTTTTTTTTTTCAATTTCTGTTAGCCACATAATCACTTAACAAGGGCACAAATTAAATTGAAACAAATTTTAAAAGGACCAAAATAAGAAAATAAAATTAAGAGGACCAAAAAGAAAACAACCCCTACGTTATAAGACGAAAAAGTTATTCAAGTCAGCTGCATATTTACTAAGGGCATTTCGTCCACCCCCTCCTCTTTTTGAGGTAAAAGATGCCCAGACTTTATACCATATCTGACATCTCACCATTTATTTTCGTTTTCAAATATGCAACATCATTGAAATGGATGGGCATTAATAACAACGAACTGGGAATTAAGCTATGTAACCAAGGAAGAAACATAACAGAACAGCACCCTTCATGGAAGGCATGTGATTAACAAAAATAAAATAGCACAAACTTAATATCCTCACAAACCCCTCATTAATGCCATGGTGAACTCAAATAGAATATTTAGAAAAGTTATAATAGAACTAAAATGTTATGTGAGAGCGATTTGTGAGTATAAAATGTGTAAGAGTATTATTACTGGTTTATTTATGTTCATTTATGTAAGTCATAAAATGCCAAGAAGATTAAGCAGCATTATAAATCCAGATAGATACAAGACAAGGGATCGACCTTAGAGCTCCTTGAACGCATGGACTCCGCAAGAATCTTGTGAAAAGGATTGTGACTTCTTCAATGTCTGAAGCAGAGAGTGAAAATGACTCCACATTTGTTAAGCACCTTACTGTCCTGTTGCTAACCAATCTCTGTCCTGGAAGCCTTACTTTTCTACCATCTGCAGGAGAGATCAAATTGTTGAACCATGCTGTTTCTTATTTTTTCTACACGCCAGGTTGTTAATTATTGCATCTGCTTCTGGTCTACTTTAAAATATTAATTAACAGGCATTTTTCCATTGCTTCAAGTATTGATATACCTGTGCTGACTGAAGAATGTTCAAGATACCATGTCAGAAGTTCTTCACCACAAGAATCCCCTTCAGATAGAGGAATTCTAGTTCCATCTTCTCCGATGCTTTCCAATTTGCCACGCACCATGAATACCATCTTCTCTACTAGACAACCCTGACTTAGAATTTTACTTCCTTTGATGTATGTCTTTTGTCTTAGTCTATCACAAATGGCATCTAAGATAGGTTCATCCATCAGAGCAAAAAGCCGAATCTGCAGATAATTCAGATCCTTTGATTATGAACACCAATTGTTACAAATTATAAAAGCAAATTAAATCATCATTATAAAGAACTTTTATGGTTGTTTGACATGCTTTGGATTTTGGTGTATCATGGTTCAAGTTTCATGATGAAGATGGATAAAACTTTTCCCTTTCAATTTAAACTTTTATTCAAACCTAGTAACTTACCCAGTAGAGACCTAATGAAAACAAAATTTTAAATAAATCAGTGTCTGAGATTCTGAAGCTTGCCTTACATTTAAACCTCAAAATTATAATCCCCTTAAAGAGCAAGTGATAAATTAGTGTAATTATATTAGTGCATACTTTCTTAACAAATTTGAAGAGATGACGTCTTATGTTTCTCTGAAGATCTTCTGGCAAATTCTCCATAAGCATTTCTTCATTCACCCCCCTTGTTGCAGCCCAATTATACCGTTCAGCCCGTCTTACTCTCCTACATCACAGACATATTATCTATTAGCTGCACACCAGATGATTCATAATTTCATGTTTCGTGATACCTAAATTAAAATGGAAGTAGTGGACATAATACTATTTTTCTAAGCATTGAGACCTATAGACATGTAATGTTATAGGAAAGTTAGTTGCTCCTCGTAAATGTATACTAGATTAACATTCATGTGATGCAGTTATATTAATAAAAACAATTTAATATTTAAAATTTCAATTATGTATTAATATATTAACAAATTATTTCCGTCAGAAAGATATTAATGAAGATTTAAATTTTAAATTAATTGTAATAATTTATAACTTTGAGTTGAGTAATCAAATGTTAATGAATTCATTCTGTCAATAAGATATTAATGAATTCATTTTATTTTATTTTTTGTGAAAGATGGCCATAGTAAAAAGGACTTCCCACAGTGACATCTTCTCTACTAGACATTAATAGAATTTCAAATATTAATTTTAATTTATACCTTCTTAGATCTTCTGGTAAGCGCCGATGGCTCATCCATTGCTCGACATCCCGGCCTCTAAGTTGCATTTCGAGCTTCCTGTAAAAGGGATAAAAGAAAACATATCCAGCATGTTGCAACAATAAAAACATTAGAACTAGACTATCAGAGTTTAATTAAAACTTGCAGCATTAGTTAAGTTCTACCTCCGTCCAAGAGCCTGTAGAAAGTTCTGTATGTTTCCAATAAGAATTGCAAAAAGCAAGAGTCCCATTCCTATGATGGCCATAGTAAAAAGGACTTCCCACACAAAATAGCTAGGTTCTAGATTACCAGCTAGAGT
>PYAF01001972.1:113719-134940 GCA_007407185.1 Glycine tomentella
GAAAAAAAAAAAAGGAAAAGAAAAGAAAACGTACAAAGAGAAAGGAGAAGAAAGAAAGAGAAAGGAGAAAGAGAAAGAAAAAAAGGTCACACCTTGATGGAGAGTGGAGACGGAGCTGCAAGGGAGAGAAGAAGAATGGCCGTCGGAGGTCGCCGGAGGTCGCGCCGGAGGGAGAAGAGGGAACCGAGGCCGTGCGCGCAAGGAGAAGAGGGAACCAAGGCGCGCGCGAGGGAGAACAGGGAGAATGACGTCGCGCGGGAGGGAGAAGAGAAAGAATGGTCCAGATCGCAGAGGGAGAAGATGAAAAACGCAGGTAAATGAGCTAATTTTTTGGACATTTCCCCCACCCAAACAAGTCGCGGCCGCGTCACCCGCAATCGCGGGCGCGACGGCACTTTCCTGTCGCGGCCGCGTCACCCGCAATCCCAAACCGCACCGCTACACTACCCACCGTAGCGGTGCCTAGCCGCGCCGCTCCGCTCCGCCGCTATAGCGGCCGCTCCGGCCGCTATTGATAACTATGACCTAAATAAATTAGTTTTTTCCGCTATCCAATGGTTCTTCCACTTTATTTGTGCTGTAGCATTTTAGTCCTTAAGTCCTTTACTGACTTTTGACCAAGTCCATGGAAAAGGAGACCAACTTTCAATATGTTGGTCTTTGTGTGAAATCAATATTCAAACATGAACGACTGTAAAACCTTAGATAATTTACATTTCGTCTCTATAATCTTTTTCAACAGAATTTAATTAAAAATAAACCAAACATTATAAGGATTAAAATAAAATTAAAAAATAGATGTATTATAGGAATCAAAACAAAATCGCAAAAACTAAACCCAAAAAATGAATTTTACGAGGACTTTCAAAATAAGATTATAGAGTTAATTAAAAAAAAATATAATTAATGAGACTAATAAGATATTTAAGCTTGAAAATTAATATGCCAATTCTTGAATTGAGTGAGAAAAAGACATGTTTTCTTCCTTTATAAAAAACAAGCACTTGATTTAAACCCATATATAATGGTGTAAGAAAAGATTCCAAAAAAAATAATACATACATAAATTAAATATAGAACAAGAGAATAACCTTATGGCTCCTTGAACACCGGGACTACGAAAGAATCTTGCAAAAAGGCTTGTAACTTCTTCAAGGTCTGCTGCTCTGAGGGAAAATGCCTCCACATTCGTTAAGCAACATACTGTCCGGTTACTAACCAACTTTTGCCTTGGAATCCTTGCTTTTCCACAACCTACAAGAGAAACTTAATTGAAACTAAGTTTATGCTGTTCACTTTTGCAAGTTCAGCATCCCACTACTTTAACTATGACACTGACACCTATTCTAGAAAGGATCTTACTAATAAGCACTTTCAGAGACTCGTTAAGAAGCCTTAAATATACATTATTAAGTACTTGGCTTAATTACACTTTTGATTCTTCAATTATCTTCATTTTGCAAACTTGATCTCTAAATAATTCTTTTTGGTGAATTTGGTCTCCTACTATTTTAAATGTGCAATTTGGACAAAAGAACCTAAATGGTGTTTTTCAACTAATTATTTACCAATTTGGGGCTGTTTGAAACTTATTTACAGAAATGGTGTAGTCAAACACGCCTAATTTGGGCGTGACTCAATTTATCGCTAATTTCGTCGCTAAAAGATTTTGCGACAGATTTTCCGTCTCAAAAATTATTAGCGACAGAATTAGAGACGAAATTTTGGGTCGCCTAATTTTAAAAATGGAAGAAAAACACCACGGTGGTCTCTAATTCGGTGGCTAATTCCGTCGCTAATACTTTTTGCGACTGAATTGCCTGTCGAAAAAGTGTTAACGATGGAATTAGAAACGGAAAGAGTCACGTCCAAATTTGACGTGTTTGACTACACCATTTCTGTAAATAAGTTTCAAACAACCCCAAATTGGTAAATAATTACGAAAAAAATACCATTTAGGTTCTTTTGCTGTGCAATTTTAGTCTATCTCTATTAACTCCACATTCAATATTTAATGGAAATGTTAATGTGACACTCTATTATACAGGCATGCCAATACGTTTGTGCTAATGTGACACTCTACTATACTACCACATCAGCATTTTTGTTAGATATTGAATGTTATGTTAGTGGATGGATATTGTACAATAAAAATAATTGAGGATCAAATTCGTAAGGAAAAAAAGTGAGGGGACTAAATTCGCGAAATGACAATAGTAAGAGAAGCAAAAGTGTAACTAAGCTTAAATATTTCAAAATAGTAAAAAAAAAAATGCAAGAATTAAATGATTATTATAATTTTGATATAGTAAATGCTTCCTTTTTTTAAAACATTTTCTACTTTTATATCACGTAGTACCTTAGAGCACTTGTTACTTTGTTAACATTTGCCTTCTAGAAATGAAATGTACCTTTGCTTGCTAAAGGATGCTCAAGACACCATGTCAGAAGTTCTTCACCACAAACACTTCCTTCATAAAGGGGAGCACTAATTCCATCTTCGCCAACGCTCTCCAATTTTCCACGCACAATGAAAACCATCTTCTCTACCAAACCACCATCATAAAAAATTTTGCTCCCTTTGATATATGTTTTTTGTCTTAGCCTCTCACATATGGCATCCAAGATAGGCTCATCCAACAAGGCGAAAATTCGAACCTGCAGCCAAGACAAGACGATGCAATGAAAATCACAGAATTAAGTCATCATAGAATCCAATTTTCACGTTTGTTAACCCATTGAATATTTTTTATGCATTATTGATTCAACCACATGAGCTTTGCCTTTAAGTTGGGTGTTAGTTTAGTTACACGGCAGAATTGTGAACTTTGCCCCATGACTCTCACACAACCCTCACACAACACAAGATCCATTTAGGCTTTAAGTGTGGACAACGCACAAACTCACCCTATCTTGTAATATTTTTAATGAAATTCTACTGATTCAGTCTTTTAGCACAATGGGAATAACAAGGATCAAATTCTAGAGCACATGGATAAATAATATGTCATGAACCAACTATCTAGGCTATAATACTATGTCATGAACCAACTTTCAATAAAGCTTGAACTGTTAAGTAAAAGTAGATGAATAGTTTTAATATCTAACAATAACTGCATAGCTATATATAACCTGCCTAAAAAAAATAAACATGCAAAATCAATATAATCATTGAATTGAAATACGCTAAAGAAACTACTGTACTCACTTTCTTAATAAATGTAAAGAGATGACGTCTGATGTCCCTTTGGAGGTCTTCTGGCAAATTCTCCAGGAGCATTTCTTCGTTCACCCCTCTTGTCGCGGCCCAGTTATAACGTTCAGCCTGTCGCACTCTCCTACATCACAGGCCAATCATATAAGTGGACTGGAATATCTCTATCACTTTATATCATCCACACATTCATATGATTAGAATGCCTGTATTAAAGTAACAGGTTGTAGATTTTTTTTAAGCATTTGCTCCAATAGACATGCAATAGCCTCCTAAACAACAACAACAACCAAACCTTATCCCACTAGGTGAGGTTGGCTACATGAATCACACAACGTCATTTGGCTCCAACAGGCATGCAATAGCCTCCTAAACAACAACAACAACAACCAAACCTTATCGCACTAGGTGAGTTCGGCTATATGAATAACACAACGCCAATTGGCATGGTTAAAAGTCGATTGAGGTAATATGCATAAATAAATAAAGTATATTGGCACTGAAATAGTACTAAGGTTGGTATATAGCTAGCCTCTTTTTCAGTTGTAAATAATTCTGAGAGTCAGACATAACGTGGTGGACGCTTTACTTATCCATCAATATTCTCATACTTACATCAGTTACATGTCCCTCTATGTTCTTTCTCTTCCTAGAGATTGCATAGGCATTTTAGCAAACAAGCTGAGCATGCATTCAAGTGGAAGCGTAGTCAGGCAGACATAAATAAATAGAGGCTCAAGAAATTTCAAATTATCCTGATAAAAAAGAAATTACAAACTATCATTGGTTTCTTAATAAATGATTATTTTAAGTCTTTAAAAATTGATGACTTGAGTGAATCTATTTTGACCTGTAAAAGAGTCATATTTTCTATTTAAACCAGAAGTAATATATACATTGCCAAGAAATGGTGTTTTGGAAGGGAGCCGAGTTAACAAGTGGGGAATTAATCAATTTAACAACAAATAATATAAGAAAGATACAAGTCTGGCCAAAATGAGGAAAAATGGTACCTTCTCAGATCTTCTGCTAAGCGCCGATGGCTCATCCATTGCTCAACATCACGTCTTCTAAGTGACATTTCTAGCCTCCTTTCCAGAGAAAGTAAGAAGATGAATTATATATATCATCTTATTAACTACTTAATAAATAGCCACAAACATCACTACTGATATTAATTAGCAGCATTAGATAAATTTAGGATTTTACATATAAGAGAAAAGATACAGCAAAAAAAAAAAAAACTACCAGGATATAATATCCATAAGGACTCTTCCTAGTCCATTTGACATGTCTAATTTCAAAATAATAATAGTTAGGACACAACAACATGATAATTGCTGCTATGAGGGGATATTTGTAACTGCTTTCATTCATAGTAATCTACTACAATGCTAAACATGGCATAAGACAAACAAACAAACATACAGTTCAAGACATCTACAATAAGACAAAAAGAAACATAATTTCCCTTTGTCTCTATCGCAATCACTAAATCATGAGTTTAACTTCCATTAATGATTATAGATAAACTTTTTCAGTACTTCTTAGTTACTGCTGCAAAGAAATTATAGTTTTTATAAAATCACAATCACTCAGTTCATGTACAGCTAAATTCATAGTTAAAGTCATCAATCGGTTCAATCTAGATAGTCTCAATTCCAAAATCATAAAACCTGTAAGCTAAGGAACATATAGTCAATTATTTGTAGATCAAAGTAAAGGCAACAATTTTAGAAAATGTAGTATGAACCCAACACACTACAGGGAAGATAAAGCAGTACTACAATTGTATTTCCCTCTATGAATCTCACAAACCCTTCAATCTTGCACATTTGATCATTCTCTAAACTATTCCTTAAAGGATACCTTAAACTTCACATAATTGAGAGAGGTGGAGTAAAAACAAGATTGTCCTCAAACAGCACTTGTAAGTTGTAACTCATTAGATCGTGATCTAATTATGACCTCATGAGGTATTGTACATATGAAACAAGGCATTCTACCTGCGCTCAAGAGCCTGAAGAAAGTTTTGTATGTTTCCAATGAGAAGAGCAAACAGCAACAGTCCCGATCCTATGATTGCCATGGTAAAGATGACTTCCCAAACAAAATAGCTGGGGGTTAAATTGCCAGCCAGAGTACTAATTTGCTGCAAAAAAACATGAATAGCATTAGTATGATTTCATTTATTTGGATATATATATATATATATATATATATATATATTTAGAATCAAAAGGCATGCCTATATACAACACTGTAGTATCTTGTTACAAAGATAATTATTTCGTTTTCCCACATTAATGAATAATGACTTAGGAATTTCTGGCTCTAAAAGACAGAAGTGTGCATTTTATCATGCCTAACTCCTTGCCTCAATTTTCACCACTAGGCGAGCTTTATGTCACCTAAGTTTTAGTAAAAACACACCTCACAAATATACTGATAACATAATGAGCTTGAAGGTAATAAACACAGTTACTATTGGAAAAAAGAAGTAATTGATATACCTGGAATCCCCAAAATGATGAATATACATATCTAGTGATCACATTTTGATCTGCAGTAAGGTTAACAGCTTTATTATAGATCCCATATGGAAAACCATCTTCAGTAAAACAAGAACTTGCTACAGAACTGTTCCTCCAATTAAGCAAGGTTGTATTATTTTGATTTTCTTCAGCTTGACCATGCCCACAATCAATGAATTTTGCGCATTCATTATGTTCTTTGATTGCTTTCTGGCAGACATCTCGTAGACACTGAGTAACCCTCTGAGACAAGGAATAGATAGAATTCTGAAATTAATAATCAAATATGAACCTTTATTTAATGTAACCACCTAAATGAAATTCCCTAACATTAATTGAATCTCATCATCATTGCATTATCAATTGGTAGTAATAAAAAGTGTGTGTGTGTGTGTCTGAGACTGAGTGTGTGATGGATTTTGTTCATTTCATTAATAATGCACTTTGCTTTGACATAATTTACATCCCATGCTAACAGTAATGCACTATATTATGCAACCATTTTCTTTTTCCTGTTCTCATGAGTGCTTGAGAGCTGAGATTAACCAAAAAATCATACAGACTCGTTTCCTTTTCAATTTAAACTGAATTTGAAAGCTATATCAATTTAAAATTAGAAAAAATAATTGCAGGAAAATGGTTGTCACTGAAAAAGAAAATTCAATTATATAAAGGAAAGGCCTTAACCTACCTGCAAACCGACGAGGTACCACCACGATCCAACAACATGGCCAGATAGCATAAAGGTAAAAAGATTTATAAAGAAACTTGCCCATGGTGACTCAAATATGAATCCTGTTGGAGAAATTAGCATAGGAAGAAACCTACACAATCTGGGAATATACTGAACAATGATCACGATACGCAAAAGATTCTTTGCATAGTTTGCTCCTGATGACCCCAAGTGTTTCGGTAGGACAAACAATATGAATATCTGCAAATATTTCACAGAATTATACCATGACAAGGAGTTTGGCATGTATATACACCCAAAATTGCTTCTATGTTCATAACAAATGGCATATCCTTTCGATCTTTCCTTCCTCTGATTCCATCTATATTTATGGACACAAGTAAATATGGGTTTTACTATCTTTTTAGTCCCTAAACTTTTCAAGGTTTCTGTCTTTAGTCCCTTGACCTTTTTTTGACCAGTCAACATCTTTTAACTTTTTTGTCCTTATTTTTAGTCCCTTAAATTTTTTTAATCCTTACTTTTAGTCCCTAAAAAGGACTAAAAGTAAGGACAATAAACAATTCAGGGACCAAAAAACGCTCAAGGACTTAAAACAGAAATCCTAAAAAGTTTAGGAACTAAAAAGATAATAAACTCAATACATATTATTCCTCGGGTTGTCCACACCAATGAGAACAATAAATACATACCATCTGAATTTCAAAAATGATGATGTAGAACTAGAATCAGCTTAGAAAGAAATTAAGAGAACATCAAATTTATTGACAGATCAAACACCCAAATAATCTGAAGTTCTTTAAAAAGAAAATTATAATATCCTAAACAAAACAAGGAAAGGGAAAGGATTAAATTTAACTGGGCAAGCAGATTATGTGGGGAGAAAATTTTCTTTCTAAGGATGGCTCGCTTTACTGGTAAGGATCTTCATGTTAGCCATACATGTCATATATATAAGCAACTGAAAATTTAATAACGACAATACACATTGTGTTTAGATTTAGCGACCATAAACAAAATCAGATAATTGCCGTTACTTTGTATTATAGAATGCATGCTTGTTCATAAAACACACACACACACATTAGATGATTAGATATATGAGATACTGAAGTTATAATAAGCAAGAGAGATGAGGAGAGACATACCTGAGGAAGTGGAAGTACAACAAATAAGTCAATAACAAAAGATGTCCGAAGGTAGTGAAGAGCTATTTTCTTAGGATGGTCAACTAACTCCCCAGCACCAACCACCCTCGACTCAGGAGCCACATAAGCCAACCTAAACTGCAGAGAATCAACTTGAAAGAATTAGTTGTGCTCTGATGCATCATCAGAGTACCAACCTACACTTGTGAACAAATAAAAGTATATTTAAGATTCAAGACCGTCAGTCTGTCACTCTTCTTTTGGTGCAAACATAACAACAGGCACACTACAGTCTCAACCTCCACAGTTATCACTAATCATAGTCGTGACTGTTACACAGCTCAAAGGAAAAATAAAATTGGTACAAAATGGAAGCCAAATTTTAAATTCAATAGAAAGTTTTTTTTATAATAGACAGATTTTATGTCTGATGCAAAAAGAAAACAAATAACATGAGGTTGTTTTAAGGAACATTCAGCAGATTATGTTATATCCTCTTACAAGTTACAAACATAGAATGTGAAAAAAAATTAAAATTTATAGAAAAGCAGCTTAAATATATGTCTCAAATTAACAATATAGTATCTCCATGTTAATATAAGAAAAATAGTTACTCAATTAAAACTTAAAAGAATTAAACAACCGCATGAAAATTCTTAAAAGTTACCTGAAGAACAATGTTTAGGAAGTGTATGAAATCATTCATGCTTCTAAGTACAACAAGCATTTTTGTCATAGTCCAGTCTATAACAATACATTTATGGTCCTGAATACAAGAAGCCAGAAAAATTAGAGTACGTAGGCGGTACACAAATAGACTTCCCAGAGAATTGAAGATAAGTTAATTTACTTAATCAATGACAACATCAATCACATAGTGACTATTAATTGAATAATGATGCTTATAAACCACTGAGGAGAACACCTATAAATTAACTTCCTTCTTTTGCCAATACAATTTAGCTCAATAAGATAATAAAAGAGAGTATTGGAAAAGATATCAATTCTGTTATTTATATATTTCCTTTGCAAAGAGAACTTGATTTCCTGGATATTTCTATCATCCTGCCTTATTTATAGTAAATGACTACTGACTTTATAGTTTTGTTTGAGGCATATATCCAACATACTCCAATCTATATAGCAAATTTAAAGGCCAAGGTTCAGTCCAAGCTTTGATCTCAACAGGCAATTAGTTGATGAATATTTCTTATCATTTCAAAGGTTAAATTATCATCATTTATAATAGTGAAATGTAAATAGCCACTTGATAAACACTAGTTGAGGCAAGTTATTCGGCTTTTCTAGCATGCAAATACAAACTCATCAATTTAAATACAATTGCTAATATATAGAGTTTCAACAGCTATAGATTTCATCAATATGAAATAAAATAAGATGAAAACACCAAATTCTAAGGTGTCTTGACAAGCTGGAGTGCTTCTTGACCATATTAAGGTATATGGATCTCCATGCCATTGATATAATTATTTGTTATGAAGTGTTTAGAGCTTGTATCAGTAAACAAAGATTAGTGACTAACTAGATACAACTTAGAATATTTTGAATTAAAATAAGAGGGGGGGGCGGGGGGGGGGGGGGGGGGGGGGGGGGGGGGGGGGGGGGGGGGGGAGGGGACCATACCTTCTGCACAGAGAGCAAGAAGAAAAATAATGGATCCACAAAAATTGCCACCAAGCAACAAATTGCAAAAAATTTATTCCATTGTTGTACAAGTCTATTATGAGGATTCATAACTCTAGGAACAAGTGGAATCAAGAAAGCAAAAAGTCTCCTTGCCCAATCCCTGGCATCCCCATAGAGGGTATTGCGAAACTGAAAATAATCAAAATTTAAATTTGTTGAGTAACAGAAGCTAATATTGTCAAAGTGATTCATAAGATAAAATGTCTATAAATTGAAAAATACATTTAAAAAATTGAAACATATTGCCTACATAACCAAAAAAAATATTATAACAAGAATTGTGACATTTTTTTGTTTATGCTTATACACACCTCACACGATGACATGTAACCCTATTTTGGGTCCAACACCAGTATTCCAAATCTCATTACATTTAATTGCTTGATAATGAAAAAATACTTTATATAACAACATAAAAACTATATAAAATCATAGTAATCCGCAATAAGAATAACATAAGTTATTTATAAATATAGAAACCATTGGCTGTTTGAGTAGCTGCGGTATAGTTCAAAGAATGACCTAGGCATCATTACAGAATCATCATATCAAATCATAAGTGATTCTCCATGGCAGAAATATACACATGTAGAATAAAATTCTTGAGCATGCTACACACAAAAAATTTAAGAACCTTGCCACAAAGTGTAATCTAAGGCAACTTCAACATGTAGTAGCCATTAGCTTCTTAAGAGAAAAAAAAAGGATAATTTATTTTAGGAAGAAAGATACCTTAGGATTGAATATACCCGAAGCTTTTGAAGTCCTTTGTTGAGTAGCCTTGAAGTAAGTTGGGCAAGTTGTACAATACGGATCATTACACATTCCAAGTGGACCGGACCTAACTAAATGTTCATTCTTGCCAGCATAGTTGTTCTGCAAATTATTTTCACCCATGCCACAGCATGAAGAAAAATTTTCTGTCCTACTTTCTGCTGTATGGTACTCTGGTGCCACTCTATTCTGCCGGAAAAGGTTTCCAGGTTTATTAGTAACATACAATGGACCACTCATCTGATCAAATGGAGTTTTTCTCTGACTCCGTAGGGGACCAGTGTATCCCACAAGATTAGTATCTCTTTCATATGGCTCCGTGAGTGTCGCAGGAATAGAAATTGATACACTTCGAGTCCTAGGTACCCGCCTTGGGAATTTAGAATCAACAACTTCATTTGATAGTTTGGGATGAATATCTGAGAAAATTAGCACCTCATCTTTCTCAAAATTAGCCATGTGTTCTGCAAATTAACAAAAATATTAAAATACCAACATTTCTATGTCAAAACAGCAATATCAAAGTCAAAACTAATTCAATCTAAACTCAAAACAATGAATAAATAAAAGGAAACAAGACATTAGGGGCAGCATGAAAAGCATCCAAAGACCTGTATATAAGTGAATAAGCCATGCGAAACTTAATGTACTATAAGGATACAAGGAATCTCTTTCACATATACTTACAGTCCATCCAATCAAGACTCAAATAACTGGAACTGTTGTTAGAACAATTCAAACTTTTAGGTCTATTATACAAACACATAAAAATGGTGGAACAAAATGATGGAAAACAACATCCAAAGATTTTATTGGTGAGTTCATTCTTCTTCAGTTGAGGTTTGTTTTCATCTAATTTATTTATTTTGGAAACTCCCTCATCTTCACTCATATTGTCTCTATTTCTCCTCTTCACAAAATCCATTGCCTTCATCAAGAAAAAAATAATGAAAAAAAAAAATCCAACAGCTTTTGTGGAAGCACCAGTAGGTAAATTATACAGGTTCAATCAGGGGGTCCTCTATCTCATTACTTCCTCAGAAATGAAATTGAAAAGTAAAGCATGGACTATTACTATAATTAAATATAACCCACCATAAGTTTATCCCCTCCACCAACCAAGCTTGTTGAACATGGTCTCAATATCTTAAAACTGAGTTATTTTCCAAGAAACAACATTGTTTGTTAGTCCAAGTGAAATTAGACTTGGATTCGTTAAGCAATGTCTCGAGTTTAAATCTTGTAGGTGAAAAAAATGAGGTTAGAAGGAGAAACCTCACTAAAGGTGATAATCAGACTCCTAACAGAAATTAGTAATTGGCAAAGTTGGTGGATACTAAGCACCAGAAAAATGTTTAACCAAAATAAAAAAGAATCATCTCAAAAAAGCATTAAAAATGGTGACATCATTAACCACCAAAGAAATATGGTAATTCGCACTACCCCATGTAGAATCCATGCATGATATAATAAGAGTGACCAAAGCAAGCAAAAGGGCATGATTGCATGAAGAAGTCAAATGAATAAAAGATGATGGATTCCATTTCCAAGTAAAGAAAAACAAGGAAACTAAGGGTAAGAGACCTGTTTAAGGTGACAAAATACTCAGAAGTCAGAACCCCAACCAAACGCTTGACAGTGTCACAATGCAGACATTTGAAAGTAAAGCATGGCATAAAAGGAGAGGAAACTCTCACTGATATAGGTAAGGATTGTAAAGGGGCCATGAGTGAGAACAGAGAAAAGGTGAGTAATATGGTGACCGAGTCTGAGTCTTTGAGGCAACTTTCACGACAATTTCCTGAAGTGAACAAACCAGAAAGAAAACAGCTTGAATAGTGACAAAGCATTGTGTTCGTGCGGGTCTTTCCCTGACACTTTCCTGTTTGCCCCCTTTAACAAGTTAGCACCCTTGGGTACGACGTTTGCATAAAGAATAGTGAAAAGAAAAAAGAAAAATAAATAATAACATGACATAGAACTCAATTTTTACACTCTATTTTAATTAAAAAAAAACTTTCATCAGAATTTATTTTCTTTTTATTTATTTTTTCTATACTGAACGGATTCTAATGGTCAAAATTTAGATTTTAGACGGTGCTGTGATTTTTGAATAACCCATTTTTCCAAATATTTAATTTCTTTTTTTAAAATTTAATAATATGAAATGTGAATGTAGAAACTCTAGTACCCTGAATCAATCAGAAAATGTTATTGAAATAATTTTAAAATAATTATTATTTATCATATTTATTATTAATGACTAAATAAAATTAAAAAATAGTTTTCATTATTATCACTTAATTTATTTTTTTCTTGTCATATTTTATCACTTATTATATGATTTTATATTTTTCTTTGAAAGATTTGTGATTTTCCTATTTTAAAAGCTGTCATATCAAATCGAGATTTAAATATAATTATGATTTCTTATTTTTAAAATTTGCAATTTAAAATAAAGCTATTTAGTCTTAATATTTTTTAGAAAAATTTAATTTTGATCTTCTTATTTTATATATTTAATTTTTTATTTGTATAATTTGTAATTTTGATTCCAAAATATTAATTGATAAGAGATCATTCCAATTTCATGAATGACATGATATTATTTGTTAAATTTATTATAATCAATGTTAATTCTTAATACCCAACACTTTTAGTTTAATAGAATGATCAAAATCATAAATTTTATATTTTATTTTGCTAGATTTTAACTTCTTGTAAGACCAAGCAACATATTATCAATTATGTTACAAGACAATCGATTATGTTGTTATGTTCCAACATATATAGTTGATTATAGTTTGGACTTTGGAGCATTGAAAGTTAACATTTGTTGCTAACAATGATTTTAAAAACCCATGTAAAATCAAGTTTTTGCATTTAAATTTTTATATTTCAGATATTAATTTATTACTGCCTAACATTTTTAAGAATCAAAATGTATATTTGACTATTATTTCTTCGTTTCTTCCCCCCACCAAATCAAGCTGTGCACCAATTTCGACTCCTCATATTTCTTCTTCCTTCGTCCTTTCTCTTCCGCGGCACCAAACACATTGTAATTAGTTATCTTTCATGTAGGCTGAAATAGTCAAATCACCTACTTGACACGTGGCTTGTTTCTTAAATAACCTTTAAGAAATGTTTTTGGCCAAAAATAGAAAACAGGGAGATACATGTCTAACGCGGTGTCTTGTCTTTCTTTCAATATATATAAATATATATATATATATATATATATATATAGAGTAATAAAAGTGAGAAATAATAGATTTCAGAACCAATGAAAAAATGTCATTTGGACGAGCACAAGTAAGTCAAGTACAAAGTTATTTTACTTTTGTGTCAATGACCAGAATTACAATAATACATGCTTTGACTTTCCTGTGTACATTTTAGAAAAAATAATGTCTGTAAGTCAATGAAGGGTTCATGTAAATTGGGATGAAAATGGATTGAATTATATCGGATCATATTTAAATTTGGTCTCATTTATTTATATTTTTATAGACTAAATTTAGATATATTATTCTTTATAAGTTTATTTTTAGGTTTGGGTTTAGTTTTTGTAAAACTCTATCAAATCTATTTACTCATTTAAAAGTTTGTATCACGTTAAGAAGTGTAAAAACTATTATTTTTAAATAAAACAAAATAATTTTATAAGTTTATTTCTCACTTTTGTGTCTCAATGAAAGAAAAGGAATTTATATTCTTGTTTCTTATATATGCTTATACATACTAACCTATTTTAAATATTAATTAAAATGATTTGAATCATCAAATTATTAAATAATTTTGTAATTTAAATAAAGTAATTTTAATATCATATATCATATTAATAAAAATATTTTATTATAAAATATTATTACTGGATTAATCTATCAAACTTAATAGACTTTTTTCAAAACCTATGACCTAGCCTAACCTATTTAACAAAATAGATTTTTTAAAAAGTTTAAACTTAACATTTTTATTAAATAAGTTTTATTAAATAAGTTGGCATAGGCCAAACTTTAAGGAGATCCAATCATAAACTTCCAACGGATTATCCGTCCTACTTTCACCCGAAACCATCCCTAAATTTCCTTGAACATAATCAATTATCATCGTGATTCATGAATCCCAAGTATTCAACCATTTTCCTTAAAAAAAAAAAAGTATTCTACCATTTAAGTCAAGTGGACATGATTTTTGTAGTATTTTGTTTCATTACGGCATCCAAATCAAGTAATGCTTAATTGTGAGTATGGATTAATTAAGTTTATTCCAAAATTAAATAAAGTACCTTTTTTTTAATTAAAAAAAGCAAGCAAATATTTTAAACTTTGATCGAACATGCATTAACACATTTTTTAAGGAAATATGCATTAACACTTAAATTATGAGAAATCAATACGCAGTATTACTTAAAATATCTGTAAAATCAAAATTTATGGGATGATTATGATCTTGAGGAATTTTTTGGGGATTATCACTGTTAGACTCCATGACTTACAAAAAGGATTTAGCTCTAGTTATTAATAACAATCAACAGTTAAAATTATCATAGTTTGCTATAAATGTACATATATTTTATGATTTTTATCGTAATAACAACAATTGATTTTCTAAATAACAGTTATAACTTCACTCTGTCCTGTAATGTACTTATGTACAACCATACTTTACAAGAATTAAAACCAAACGGAGAATTATTAGCTACAATTATAAGGCTGTTGCTCTCATATTCACTGGTACTTCTGAATTTTTAATGAGAATGTATAGAAATTAAAACCTAACAGAGATAAAATATCTAAATCTCATTCGAGCTTAGATATATCTCATCGAATTCTATGTTGAATGATCAATTCAAATAGAGGCTCATTTACTTTAGTTCTAAAAAACAAAACACAAGGCAAACTGCTAACATTTTTTTTTTGATCGGCAAAAATATTATATATATAGATAAAGTTAAGTACAAGACGCATAGAAAGGCGGCTGGACAAGCCAGGACCTATGGCAAACTAATACATGGAGAATCATGAATTAGGGTGCCAAAAGTCAACCACCCTACATTGTATCCCCAAAACATATAGGGGCAGAAATCTAACAAGTATGCCCTCCCCTGGAAACAAAATTGTCCCCCAAATTACTTGACCAAACATGAAATGGAGTATCAAACCCTTTCACCAGATTTTTAGTCCATGACCAGCATAGGAAAATAGCATCGTCCATTATCTTGTTGCGGTTAAATAGCTCATTCTGGAAAATGATGTTGTTTCGATGTCTCCAAATAGACCACGTCACTGCTATCCACCACACAAGCCAAGTCTGACCACATAACCCGCTGAGATACCAATATGAGTGTTGAGTGAAGTGCAGCCTTGGATTGTCTGAGCACACATACAAGATGGCGATCCAGGACATAGATTCCCACCAAATGGGTCGAATTTTATCACAGCTGAAGAATAAGTGTGCTGCATCCTCCTCGAGGCTCCTACAAAACGGGCACAAAAAATCATCTAGTACAACATTCCTTCTTTTCAAGTTCAGCTTTGTGGGCAGCCTATCCCTGATGAGTCTCCAAACGAAGCATAATGCATTGGGAGGGGCTCTCAGCTTCCATAGCAGCTTGTACGTGTCACAAGAGTTCAAAGCTGTCCCTTCCTTATTGATAAAATTATAGGCACTCCCCACAGTATACCTTCCGCTCGAGTCAACGCCCCACAGCCAAGCATCTGGTTGCTGTGTGCATATCACCAACCCTTGTATATCTTCTAGGAAGTTGACAGCAGCACCAACCTCCCCTTCCATGAAAAATCTTCTCCACTGAAGCTGCCATTCCCAGCCATTAGACGTTTGTGCCCCTAGCTGCTGGATGAACTGTTGCTGTTGCTCAGATATGACATACAGTCTTGGGTATTTATCCTTAAGAGACAGCCCGTCGTTCTTCCATGTGTCCTCCCAAAATAGGGTCTTTGATCCACATCCCACTTTCCATTCAATTCCTCTACTAATCCCACCTCGTTCACCATTTGGGTTGCAAACAGCACCAAGATCCCTCCACCAAATGGATTCCCCACCTCTTCTAGAGACCCCCAAATTCCTCCACCCTCCATATTTTGAATCCAATATCTGCACCCAAAGCTCATCCTGGTTGTGGAACATATTCCAAAGCCATTTCCCAAGTAGAGCATGGTTAAATGTAGTGATGTCCTTAATGCCCAGACCTCCACATTCCTTGGGCTGGCAAACCAAGTCCCAACTCACCCAAGCAATTTTCTTCTTGTCATCAATATCACCCCACAGAAACTTTCTTTGGATTCTAATCAGACTATCCACCACCTTTTTGGGGACTTTGAAGAAAGACAAAGGGAAGATAGGGATTGCATTTAGGACAGCTCTGATCATAGTGACCCTTCCTCCAAATGAAAAATATTTCTTTTTCCACGCAGCTAGTTTCCTTTCACACTTCTTGATCAATGGATCCCACATAACAGCCCTTCTTGGGTTTGCCCCGATAGAAATACCCAAGTATAAGAACGGGATGACCAATGGTCTGCAGTTTAAAAAAGAAGCTGCATTTACTGCCCACTGTTCAGTCATGCCAAACACCCCAAACTTGCTCTTAGCAAAATTTATTTTTAAGCCCGATGCTAACTCAAAACCTCTCAGCATAGCCTTGATAGTTCTGACATTATTTTCTGTGGCTGCCCCAAGAAATAATGTGTCATCTGCATACTGTAGGAGACTAACATCCACCTGTTTTTCTCCCACCTTAAATCCCACATATTGATCCTTCTTTTGGGCTTCTCTCATCAAACCCGTAAGGCCTTCAGCTACAATGTTGAAGAGAAGTGGAGCTAGTGGGTCTCCTTGCCTAAGACCACATTGTGGAGTGAACTCATCCGTTGGGCTCCCGTTGACTAACACAGAGATAGTGGCAGATTTTAGGCAGCCTTTGATCCAAGAAATCCATTTAGGGGCAAAGCCCATCCTTTCCAACATATAGAACAGAAATTCCCAGCTCACTGAGTCATAGGCCTTTTCAAAATCCACTTTGAACACAAGACAGCTGTCCTTCTTCCTCTTTGCCTCATCGACCACCTCGGGCAAACTGCTAACATGCTGGTATGCTTCTTAAATATATGCCGCTCTCCGCAGAATCTTGTACAAATTGAGAGTAGTGCGTTACCACTGAACCCCATAATGAGGAGAATCAAAGCCTAAACATCAATTGCAGCCAAGCAAGTAAAAGGATTCAGTAACAAATAAACAATATCACTAGAAATTGCCAATGGATGCTTCTCCAATTGGAGAATCCCTAAATTCGCATTGTCATGCAACAGAAGCAAACGAATCTCAGCTCTTAAAAAAATTCATCAGACATCCTTAAACTGTGCCTTCATACCCACATAAAGCCACAGTTAAAGAAGCAACATTTATTATGATAAAAAATTTAATTCCATTTGACAAAAGCAATGTAAATAGTAGAAATACATGCTCTGCTCCAGAGAAAAAATTTCTGGAAGATTTTGAGCCTGTGAAGACTCTGAGGAGAAGTATCAGAAATTAACATGTGTTTGAATCTACTAATTGATGCAAACTCAGGTATCTACCACTAACATGGACATAGTGACCCTTGTAAAGGAAAATCTACAGAATCAGGCCATGAGTTCTCCGGAAAATATCCTAGATGATATGTTAGTCATAAAAAGGTTGTTGGAAAGAGCCAGAAAATAGGTGGTTTGGCAATTCAATATACAATTTTCTTGGAGTTCTTCCTCGTCACGTCATTCCTCAATCGTGCTAGTAAAAGCATATCAGGCCTTGAAAAGGACAGAGGAGGGCCATATGAAAGCCATTTACATTAACATGTCAACCAGCTTTAAAAGGCTTCAAATAATAGAAAATAATATAATTAGGCAAGTAATAATGTCAAAGTTCCTCAAATTGTCTGCCCGCATAGTTGCATACTGAGACCTGAAATTTGTCTCCCCTCCATCAGGCTGCTATAAATCTTGATTACAAGAACAAAGGGAAGTAAACAGAAAAGTTTACCATACTGAAAACGACTGGAGCCACTGAGAATTATTTAGCAGCCAGTCACCAAAAGATGAAGCACACATATCTACATTCTCAAGAAGTTTAACTCCATGGCATAAACTTCTTGTCAATGCAAATAATCTTGATTATTATCTGTTTTCTTATCTACTGGAAGGACCAGCGGCAGAGAATTGTCTCTCCTCTTTAAGATAGTCCCCAGACAACCAAGATCAAATTACCAAAAATCTCCACAAGAACAAACTCCGTCTTTGAAATGGTGAAAACGATTTGTGTCCCTTACATAAATTTCTCTTCCTTCCAATCTGCTTATTACTTTAATCACAGCATGGCAGTCATCACAGATTCTCAGGTTCTTAATCACTTGAAGAGGTTGTCCTGGACTTGTGTTGAGTAGTCCTAATACTACTGCCAACTTCTCACTGTGCCCACACAATATCTGCTCCTTATCCTGTTCCTCCACATCTTGCAACACAAAGTTAGTCTTAGGGAGGTAACCAGACTTCTTCATCTCCACATTCAATTTATCCAACTTCTCCAAAATATCTTTCATTTGTGGATGTGATTGGTCACCAGCAAGAAGCATGTGTACTTTGTGTCCAACTTCAATCCAACTATAGCCTGGGTTTTTCCTCAATCCCTTACTTTTCATCACTTCACGTATTCTATTTTCTTCATGCCACAAGCCCTTTGAAGCATAGATATTGGACAGAAGAATATAGTTCCCAGGGTTGGTTGGTTCTAACAGGAAAAGCTTCTCTGCAGTAATCTCGCCTAAACTCAAATTATTGTGAACTCTGCAAGAACTTAGCAAGGCTCCCCATACACAAGCATCGGGTTCAAATGGCATTTCCTTAATGATAGAGTAAGCCTCTTCAAGTTTTCCAACACGGCTGAGAAGTGTCACCATGCAAGCATAATGTTCCATTTTAGGTTCAAAGCCATGTTCTTTTGACATACTATTATAATAGCGCCACCCTTCTTCTGTCAGACCATTTTGCGCGCATGCTGATAAAACACACGTAAATGTAATCAAATCAGGCTTCTGGCCACTCTGCAGCATCATATGAAACATTTCCATGGTTTCCTTAGCCTTCCCGTGCATTGCATACCCACTCATAACAGCATTCCAAGAAACCAGATTCGGGGCCGACATCTTATCAAAACAACGCCGGGACAACTGAATTCTCCCACACTTGGCATACATGTCTATCAATGCACTACCTACATATACATCATCAAAAATCCCCCTTCTGAGAGAAAAGCAATGAATTTCCTTCCCCTGCATCAACGCCGAAATATTCCCACAAGCAGGAATCAAGCTCGGATTGTCACAGCATTAGGCTCCACCCCATCAGCCTGCATATCTCTAAAAAGCTCCAAAGCCTCCAAATCCTTCCCGTTTTGCGAACAGCTAGCAATTATCGACGTCCACGTCACAACATTCAACTCCATTTTCCGGTCCTTAAACTTGTTAAACACCTCCAACGCGGCATCAACCATACCATTCCGCGACAACCCACTAAGAAAAGCATTCAACGCCCCAATTTCCATTTCCTCCACCTCATCAAACACCCGATTCAACTCCTTGACACAGCCACATTTCCCATACATATCAAGCATGGCACTAACCACAAATTGGTCACACCCCAACCCCTGCTTGATCACATAACCATGAACCTGAGCCCCCACGACCGCATCCTCCATGCACCCCACAGAAGGAAGCACACACGAAACAGTACTCCCGTCAGGCCAAAACCCATCCACCAACATCATCCGAAACATCCCCAGCGCCTCATCGTACAACCCGTTGTTCCCAAACCCGGAAAGCATGCCATTCCACGAAACCAAATTGGGCTCCACCCCACCACTCCTCATCTCCCCAAAAAGCTCCTTGGCCACGTCCACGAGGCCGAGACGCGAGTAGCCGGCAACCATGGCACTCCAGACAACCACATCCCTCTCAGGCATTATATCAAACAGTTTCCGGGCATCAGGGATTCGGTCGCATTTGAGGTACATGTGGATCAAGGAGGAGGCCACAATGGAGTCAGTGATGAAGCCGGAAGCGGCGGCGAAGGCGTGGAGCTGTTGGCCAGGGTTGAGGGCGCGGAGGGAGGCGCAGGACTTGATGGGGGAGGGGAGGAGGAAGGCATCGGGGGTGAGGCGGCGGGGGTGGAGGTGGGAGAAGGCGGTGAGGACGTGGGGGAAGTGGTGGGAGCGAGCGAAGGAGTGGATGAGGGAGGAGAAGGAGAAGAGGGTGGGGTTGGGGAGGTGGGAGGAGAGGGTGAGGGAGAGTTGGGGGGTGGAGAGGGAGAGGGCGTTGGCGTAGAAAGAGAGAAGGCTGGTGGTGAGGTGGGTGTCGGAGAACAGGTTCAGTTTCAGGATGAGGGCGTGGGCTTGCCGCGCCTGCCACAAAGAGGCTGTGGGGGAGGACAGGCATTGGTACAGGGCGTGGAACATAGCACACCAAACCAACAACAATCTTAACTCATCTGTCTCTCACTGTTAATGTTGCAATGTGCTCATCATCGACTATGACAAGGAAATAATGCTGCTGCTGCTGCTGCTATCAATCTTATTCTTGTGTGTCATCTGCCATGGACTCGAGAGCTTCTTGTTTCAGCTCAAAAATAAATTATATGAATTATAATCACAATTAAATAGACTAAACTTTAAGGGTGTCATCATACAAAAGAAAGAAATGATATATCATATAAATTTTACTTTATTTCGTATGACTTGTATATCTTATACTATATTTTAATTTTTAAGAAAATCTTTTATTTCTCTCTTCTTAATCAAGTACACCATAATCCCATTCTATTCTCTTAAAAATGGGGGGAGTGTTGAGTATTTTGTATAAAATTTTAAGTTTAAATATTTTTTATTCTTTTATAATTTAGTAATTTTTTTATACTTGTAAAATTATTATTTTTTTGTTTATTGTTATTATAAAATTATATATATTCTATTTTTAGTCCTTAAACTTTTTAGATAACACTTTGAACCATAGAAAAAAAATTATGTAAAATGCTATAAGGACAAAAAATAAAAATAAAAACATAATTTATAAAAAAAAATACTAAATTATAAAGAAT
>PYAF01001972.1:144791-167971 GCA_007407185.1 Glycine tomentella
TACCATACTTCTAAGAGGAAATTCTAAAGATTATATCCAAGTTTTCTATACCACATAATGTTACTCAACTATAGCTTGAATTTAGCTCAATTGCTTCTTAGAAGTAAAAACATTTAGAAACTACTTTTGAATTTCTAATAGTCCTAAAATATTTCTATCAATCCATATACAATAAATAGAAATATTGGGGTGTTACAGTTTCAACAACATGTCATCTAACCTAATGTTTCAAATAAGATCCTCTAACCTAATGTTTCAAATTTAGAACCTATACATTATATTACAACTAAAATATCAATTATATATAAACAAATAAAATAACATAAGCACAACTTACTTGTTATTTTGCACAATGGCAGAGGTAGAATCTCACACCAAAAACAAAAGGGGGTTGCTTTCAAAAATTTGAAAATTTTTAAAGGGAGGGAGAGAATGGAAGGGGGGGACCAGGGAATGGGGGTGGGGTATAAATGGTTGACCACGTGGATGTAGTTCACTATGGGGAACAGCGAACTACGTCACCTATTGACATGTGGCCGTAACGGCCTTTTTTTTAGATCGCGTCCACGTAGTTCGCTAGGGAGGGCAGCGAACTAGGTGCCACGTAGACTGCCTGCATACCTAGTTCGCTAGGGGGGCAGCGAACTAGGTATGCGCCACGTAGACATGAAAATGGCTAGAATCTGGCGTCGTTAGCGTGAGATTGACGTCGTTAACATGAAAATGCACCAGAAGGCCAATTTTCATTGGAATCTGGCACGAATAGCGTGAAAGTAGGGCCATTAGTGCCAGAAGTGCTCCAAGAAGCCATTTTCCACTGGATTTTGGCGCGGTTAGCGTGAAAATGACGCCATTAGTGTCAGGACTCGCGTTGTGGGCCTATAAAAGGCCATTTTCGCGTTTTTGGTCAGAAAAAACGCTTCTTCTTCTTCCTTAGTGAGTTTTCCGCCATTAGAGCAATAGGAAAGCTCCATATCTTCGCCAATCTTCATCTAAACACTTCCCACTCAACTAGAAAGTTATAAGGAACTCCTTCATGAACTAGAATCCTTCATCACCTTTCCCTAAAAATCATCAAACGGAGAGATCGTTTTCTCTAGGAAACCTCACAAAACTTCGATTTTGACGGGAAAAGAGGCGATTCACGGACACCCAAGCTTGGAAAAGTTGTCCACTAGCCTTCCTTGTCGATTTAGAGGTAAGAAACAAAAATTCTATCGATTATTTGAGAATTTGTTCTTGAGGTGAATAATGACCCATTTGAGTTAGAGCTGGAAGTAAACTTGGGTCCTTTAGAAAAGTATGCTTAGGAGATTGTTGTGATGAGGGATTAGCCTTGAAACATAATTTTTTTTATGGAATTTGGAATTTGACTATGAGAAATGTATGTGCAGGATGAATGTTGGTTAAATTGGTGATCTTATGGCATGCATGAGCCTTGATTCTTGTAAAATATGTGCTCAAGAGGCTATATAAACGGTGAAATTGTGTTGAAGTAACCGTTTTAGCCATATTGTTAATCCTTGAGTTTTGGCCTGTATAGTGTTGAATTCTCTGAATTGGTTGATGCAGAGTCTTTGGGAGACTCTAGCGACTTGGTTAGGCCGAGATAGATCCTACTGAGGGTCTGTGAGTTGACTATTAGGTGGTTAGTTCTGATAACCTTAAGATAGAGGACTAAGAGGTTTCAATGGAAAGGAATGATGTTTCTTTTCATTCTAACGGTTGAGAACCGTTATTATGTACTTAATGTCTTGTAAGGTTATGTTGGTTATTGATTTTGCTTGTGTACCTTTGTATAGGGCGTGACACCGAGGGTGTCAGTGGCGTAGACCACAGTTCTGGATTTCGACAGCAAAGCACTGCGTTGCCAGGTAAGCTCTTTGCTCTTGGGGAATATTTCCCACTGCCTGTGATCCACCATACTCCGAGGGAGTGATGGTTACATACATGATGCATGTGCATTGAATTGGTTGTTACAATTTCCTCATGATAATATGTATGCATGATTCTATGCTTTGTGTGTATGGTTACCTGTTGAATAGATCTTCTGGCCAGTTAGATAGATATGAACCTCCCTAGGAGTAAAGCGCAACTCCTAGTTTGGTTTGCTCACGTAAAGGGTGATGATGATCTCTTAAGACCAAGAGATAGGTGGTTCCGTCGCGGTTGAAGCCTATCCTCGAAGGTGCCATATACGTGCATCCATGTGTAAAGGGGTAGCTCCCGATGGGATGGCACGGGTGTGAGTTCTGATCTCACATTGGGGACTGAGAGTCCCAGATGCTGATGATGATGCATCTTGTGGTGGGCGTAGTACCGCGGATATACATTAGAGATAGAGGATGACTATGTATTGTTGTGAGGGCCAAGTGGCCGAGTGATTGTGATGCCTTTGATGTTGTGTATCATGGAAGTGAGATAGGGGGAAGGAGAAGCCTCCAAGAGCCCTGAGCTTACTGAGATTGTATCTCACCCTGTGTGTGGGGATTATATTTTGCAGGTTATACATCTGGCAGAGATGATGGGTCCCAGGGCGGGAGGTCTTGGTAGGGACAGATTCTGCGTAGGTGCTTGGCAGTGTGATTTGAGAGCATGGTGGCTCATTACTTTTGTTTTGATGTATTTCGTATCCCTGCGAGGGAAGATGTGTGTGTACACATATTATGGTTTCTGTTTATGTTTATGATGTATAGACACTGCATGTTTTGTACCCTCGTGTGAGGATGTGATCTATGAGATCAATGCACTGGAAGCCTATTCTTTTGTATAGACACAGTGAGTATCTTTGATGATGTATATGTGTATACATGTGATTTATTCTCCTGATATATCTGTATAGATATTATTGATGTATCTGCCGTTATTTATGTTATGTGGATCGATGAGGCTGACTATAGTGTATTGAAATTCGTATATTATTATTGTTACGTACCATACATAATGAATCAAAAAATATGGTTTTGAAAGGAAAAACACTTCCGTTGTTTTAATTATTGGTTTTTAAATTATTTACCGCGTTAATTTGATTAAGTAATTATTAATATACCGAATGTATACGGAGTGTTACATGGTCGGACTCTATTATGAATTTCTGATCACATTTTTCATAGAACTTTTTTGTCTCTTTCTTCTTCAAGTTAGACTTCTGGAATAAGGAATCGAAAATAAAATATCAACAACAATTGAATTTATTATGGGATCCCTCATAATGTTCATATCAAATATATTATGTGTCTTTATATTTAACGTCATACTAATATTGATTAATAAAATTCATTTTAATTAAACAATGCTTTTCTTAATCAGCAAATTTTAACAATATACTACATTATAATCATTATACACATTTTGTTTTGTTTGTAGTATTAAATTTTATTTAATAAATTTACCCACGTTATTTTTATGAATTAATCAACTGTACATATTAAAGTCGCTAGCCTATAATTAAGGGGAATAAAATATTTCCTAGTACTAAATGTTGGAGGCTAGGCAGCTCCAAAATATTAGCAAGATTTGCAATATTTAATTAACTTGTTGTTAATGATTATATTAATATGCTGACCCATTTAAAACTTTGAAAAATGTATATTAGGTTACATATTCTTTTATCAGTATTTTATTATTTCAATTTAATTTTATACTAATTGCGGATTTGGTGGGTTAATTAATGGCCCACTAACGTTTCTTTCTTTGTTAATCAAATCTTTATATATATATATATATATATATATATATATATATATAAAGTATTAAAAAAAAATAGTCATTACCTTAATAGATGCACAAGGAGAAGGACTTCTGAATCATGAATCATGATGTGATGCCCAAATCAAGTATAAAGTGACAGCGAGAAACTTCACTTTTTCTAGGTGCTCACTTGTCACCATGTGGGTCCTTTTGTTATCTACGTGTTGTGAGATTTCTCAACTCCAAATACATCATGCATAGTTATGAGTGATGTATTTTCAAATTTAAAATAAAATTAAAAACAATTAGTTAAATTTTGTTAATAAAAATACAGCAAAAAATATTCTATTTCTCTCTTTATCTTGTATTAAAAGCTAATTTAACTGCTTTTTAGCTACGATAAATTAAAGTAATAGTCATGCATCATTTAATGCGTGTTTCCTTCATTATATCTTTAAGAAAGGAAAATGGTTGGTATGATTATAGGTATTTTTTTCATGAAGTAGTATAGAGGTAGAATTACTATATACAACAATATTTTTAATTGAAATATTTTTTCCAGTTAGATATTTAAGAATTAAGCTTAAAATCACCCGTAAAAATGGAAAAACCTGTACAAAAAAATGGTTGGTATGCTAGTAAGAGACGGGAAGATAAAAGTAGAACATGTAATAAATGATGTAACGTAATAAGCAATAATCAATATGGTACCAAAGTGGCAAAAACCGGACCACCCACAGTTATTAAAATGGTATAATTAAAGCAAGAGAAAATATCTTACCATGACTTCATGGAATTTAATTAACCTTCTGGATTCTACCCAAAAGAAGATAAAAAAAATTATCATCTCCTTATATAAGTCGTGACCCTGTCTCTTCACGGTTCAGTGTTTCAAACTTACTTAGATAATTGGGTCAGAAGAAAAGAAAGCATCCAAAAATGGTTCTCACATCCACTGCCACACACCCAGATGAACAAGACCAGAGCCTAAACTCTACTTTTGCTTCCAGATATGTGCGTGCACCTATTCCAAAGTACGTTCCTTTTTCTCAGAACTTCACACTTTGTTGTTGTTGTTGTTGTTGTTGTTGTTGGTCCATTGTGTTGAAGAAAGCATAAAACAAATATATGGTTTGGTTTCTATTGAAACGAGGTTAATTTCTTTGTTTGTGATGGGAATGTTGAGAGCAGATTCAAGATGCCAGAGAAATCAATACCAAAGGATGCAGCTTATCAGATAATAAACGATGAGTTGATGTTGGATGGTGCACCAAGGCTCAACTTGGCCTCGTTTGTGACTACTTGGATGGAGCCTGAGTGTGACAAGCTCATAATGGCTTCACTTAACAAAAACTATGTTGATATGGATGAGTATCCTGTCACCACTGAGCTCCAGGTCTGTCTGTGTGTCACTTCTCTCTCTTCTCCGAGTATTTTGGTGTCTTTATTATATATGATTATGACGTTTAGGTCCTTGAAGTTCGGTTTGTCAAAAAAGGTTTTTAAAAAATAGTCTGTAACTGGAATTTTTGGCAGCAACGTCAAGTTCAGCTCTTCATGACCACAATTGTAGCTGCATAGGCCGTATTAATATGCAATTTTCCGCGATACCAAGGATCGGGAGAAAAGACTGTGATCGAAATTTAAAACCTTTGTTAAAATAAATAGAATTGTTTGAAATATGTTTTATTTTTTTAAGTTATTATAGTGGGAAAGTGTTTGACTATTCATTTGTTTAATTATGTTGGATTTTAGTTTGTTGGATGCCAAAATTTTCTATTTTCCCCCTTCCTTTGCCCCCCGAAAATTATCATTCTCTGCTCAAATTGCCTTTAGGATAAAAGGGATTTTTTCAAAGAAAATGTAGGGTATTAAGAAGAATAAAGTACTGCTCATTTTTCTGACACTCTTGAAAATTTAGTATATCTGATGGTAACTTCTTAGATGTTATGTTTTTCGTTGTCAGATGAAGATTCATAGTAGATTACTTTGTTTTAAGCAAAATCATTGCATACCTATGTTCTAGTAAATTTGAAGAAATTGATATTATATATGGATCCTTATATGATTATTTTCAGATGAAGTTTGAGACTTAAAGATTGATTAGCTTCATATTGTTAAATTCTGCAGAACCGGTGTGTTAATATAATAGCAAATCTATTCCATGCTCCTATAAGTGAAGATGAGACTGCAGTAGGTGTGGGAACTGTGGGGTCATCAGAGGCAATAATGTTGGCAGGTCTTGCTTTTAAAAGGAAATGGCAGACAAAGAGAAAAGCAGAAGGCAAACCATATGATAAGCCCAATATAGTTACTGGGGCTAATGTGCAGGTGGGTCTCAAATTGTGTTGATGCCATGTAGTTTCAATCAACTTTTAATTTGTGTTAGGTGCATGATCATATCATGGGAAATATGTACATGTAATCTTGTATGTTTACTTTGAAATATTGTAGAAGTGTAGAACCAAAGTGCTTTAGTGATTAATGTGCCTCAATATAGTTAAGAATTCTCTCAATAACCCTTTGTACCGCTTACGGAATTCACTGAACCACATGCTGCATACTGGTTCTCTTTGAAGAAAGTCCTATAATAATAACGTTTTTTTGATCGGCAAATGTTAAGTGTTTGTTTGTTAGTTTTTGTTAGCATGAAGGATCAAACCTGCGACCATTCTCTCCTTTTATTCTTTCTTAACCGCCTAACCAACGTTGTATCTCCTCCTATAATAATAACAATGTAAAAAGTGACGAATTGCGTTGCCGTACCAAGTATTTGGTAACTATGTGCCAGATTTTGGGGCCTTTAGACCTCAATGTTTGATGTTCTATGAAATGTTCTTCGCAGGTTTGTTGGGAAAAATTTGCAAGGTACTTTGAGGTAGAGCTCAAGGAAGTGAAACTAAAAGAGGGATACTACGTGATGGACCCTGCGAAAGCTGTTGAAATGGTAGATGAGAACACCATCTGTGTTGCAGCCATTTTGGGATCAACTATGACTGGAGAGTTTGAGGATGTGAAGCTTCTTAATGAACTTCTCACTGAAAAGAACAAGGAGACAGGTTGGGATACCCCAATTCATGTAGATGCTGCCAGTGGGGGGTTCATTGCCCCATTTATATATCCTGATTTAGAGTGGGACTTCCGTTTGCCGTTGGTGAAAAGCATCAATGTTAGTGGCCACAAGTATGGTCTTGTCTACCCTGGTGTTGGTTGGGTTGTCTGGAGGAACAAAGATGACTTGCCAGATGAACTTGTTTTTCACATAAATTATCTTGGATCTGATCAGCCCACTTTCACATTGAATTTCTCCAAAGGTAACAAATATATGACTTGATACATGCATTTGATTTTTTTTTATGCAATTAATATCTTTGTATCTATACGATGTTTAGGCGGTTTGTATATGTCTCACTTTTTTTTTATTTTTATCGGCAAATGTTAGTTGTTAATTGTTAGTGGGGGAAATCAAATCCATGACTTTTCTCTCCCTCCCTTCTCCTTTTACCACCAAGTCAACCTTATAACTCTTTTGTATATGTCTCATTGCCAAAGTATTTAGTTCAAAATGCAATTAATAGTTGTTTTGAAGAATCTATCTCTCACTTTCTTTGTCTAAATGATAGAATCCATCAAAACCCTTTTTAAGTGAGCAGCAACTATCTTATTTCAGCTTAGAGTGCTATGTTATATCTGATTCAATAAGGCCTTGCTGTCTGAAAAAAATGATGATTTATTGAGAACTTTGGATTGAGTTTTCCCTTGATAATTTTGAATCTGCTTAAGTCCTACCCCAAAATGTAGATTTTATGAGACCTCTGAATGTTATTGCTAAATTTCAAACAGATTTGTTTGAGTGCTGTTGTTTGCAAGCTATTTTTGTGAGGAAAACTTTGTTCCAAAACTAGTGTTCTTGTAAACAAAATCGTGTTCAACCCCATAGAATTTGTCTGTATCATACATGTGATAAAAAGGATTGTGTGTATAGATCTAATTCTTTAAATTTGTTGATTAGATACTTGTAATAAGAAGCATGGGGAAATCAATTAGTGTTATTTGGTTTCTATTGCAATCATATGAATGTTTTAGCATAATATTCTTTTTCTTTTGTCCTTCCCATTTCTTTGTATTTCTGTTGACAGGATCTAGTCAAATTATTGCTCAATATTATCAATTGATTCGGCTTGGCTTTGAGGTAATCGTTTCACTTTTTTCTTTGTCATACTCCTACGGAATTCACTTAATAATAGTTTTCAATTATGGCTGTATGATATATGGGATTCGGCTTACTTGATTAACTTGTTTAAAAATCAATAACGTCGACTTCATGACAAGAAAGGAATTAACCAATCACCAAAGTTACAGCTATTAACATGAATGAAAGCATAGTTCAAATGGCCAAAACTTTGGCTAAACCAAAATCAATGTAACTTATATTAATATGCAGATGCATCAATTTTATTGGTTGTTTCTCCCTTTTATCATATCCCAAAGAACATATATTAGCAGCGAGTACTTGATTAGTTTCAAAATTCATCAAACAGTGTCCACAGATTTGATTGCTAAACCAAAATTTAGAAATAACAACTGCACGGTGCATGGTTTAGCGACATTCAAGGCAGAATTGCACACATATTTGCTTCATTGTGTTAACATTACAAATGATCATACACTACATGTTAAATTGGTACCTTAGTGCCATTTTGTGCAATATCTGTTTCCTCTTACACATTTGGTTATTCTTCTTACTCTTATGAACACAAGGGTTACAAAAATATCATGGAAAATTGCTCGGAGAATGCAAGAGTTTTGAAGGAAGGAATTGAGAGAACAGGGCGGTTTAACATCATCTCAAAGGATATTGGCGTGCCACTTGTAGCCTTCTCCTTGAAAGACAGTAGCCAACACACAGTGTTTGAGATAGCAGACCATCTGAGAAAATTCGGGTGGATAGTTCCGGCCTATACAATGCCACCGGACGCGCAACACATAGCGGTCCTCCGGGTGGTGATCAGGGAGGATTTCAGCTGCGGCTTGGCCGAGAGACTTGCTGCTGACATAGAGAAAGTGGTAAAGCTCTTGGACACACTTCCTAGCCCCATCACTACCAAAGCTGCTCATATCACAGCCATCACTAGTGAGACTAGTGAGAAGGTTAAGAATAGTGCAATAGAGACTCAGAAAGAGATTGCTTTGTACTGGAAGCGACTTGTGGATGGCAAGAGACTTGGAGCATGTTAGGCTTACCAAATACTTTTGGCTTATGGCAACCTTGTTGTGAGTTAAGTTGGTGGTTTGTTATCTATGTGCATATATTTGAGTGTGTAATGGCTATATATCAATAAGCAATGGCAATGCATGACGGATTCTAATAGTCATTGCTGTTCTTGCTTAAGAAAACATTTTCTCTCTTTTATTTTTTTGAAGTGTTAGTTTGGTAGAATTATATTATTTAAATTTCAAATTATGTAAACAGATTGTTAGGCTGTTATGTTTTGTTTCTGTTTTTACAAGATTAGATTAGGTGAATTAGTTTCCTGATTATTAGCAAGTAGTTATACTGACTTGGTGTATAAAAGAACGCTCATCGAGGTGAAGAAATATAATTTTTGCGAATGAATTCATATTGCTACCTTTTTTGTAACATGGCACCAGAGCCTCGGATATAAAGAATTGAGAAAAGTCTCAATTTTTTTTTGTTTCTGTGCATCCCACCACCGAGCCCAACACTGTTCACCCAACCAATACAACCAATTTATTTATTTCCACCATGGAGACTGAAATCCCCATTCAAACCCTACCTCCAGCAACACAGCACCCATCATCATACACCAAGACTCATCTTCCTTCCCTATTTCCATCACCCATCATCATACACCAAGACTCATCTTCCTTCCCTATTTCCATCATTCTCGATGAATCGAATTACCCCATATGGTCCCAATTGATGGACATGCGCATCGGAGCCCGCAACAAATCTGACTACCTCACCAGAACGAAACTGAAACCGAACCACGTTGATCCCACCTTCGATACTTGGGTCACGAAGAACAAGAAGGTGAAGAGTTGGCTCATTGATTCTATGAGTCCTTCCCTCATGCCTCGTTTCTTACGTTTGGACACCGAATCTGAAATATGGGAAGCTTGCAAACGCACATACTATGACGGTTCTGATGAAATGGTGCTCTTCGAGTTGAATCAGAAATCCTTCACCATGAAGCAACAAGGCGTCCGCTAGCAACATACTACAACGACCTCCTAGCAATCTTTCAAGAAATAGATCATTGAACAACATCCCAAGCATCTACCGTCGACGGGGTTGTCCATCTTCATTCTGCCTTGATTCGCCTCAAAGTCCACATCTTTCTCAGTGGATTGGACTCTGAGTTTGACCACCTTCGTAGAGAAATCCTTTGGAAGGAATCGAAACTTGATCTTGAAGGTTCTTATGTGTTTGTTCGCCGCGAAATCACTCAACGCAACACCTTGGGTTCTGCTCGACTCCCTCCGGAATCCACCGCATTGCTGACTCTCATTTCCTCTGGTACTTCAAAGCCTCGTAAGCCCTCTTCCTCTGGAAAAATGACCCAAGTTTCTTGCTCTCATTGTGGTGCTACTAGCCACTCCAAACAAAGATGCTATAAGATTATCGGTTATCCCGAATGGTGGGATTTCAATAAACAACTCGTCGGAAGGTCCCTGCAACCGCCAATGCTACTGCTCCTCCTCCTTCTGCGATGCATGCTTCACCCGTTGCCCTAGTTGCTCATCAGGGTACCATTGGTAACACTTTTGCTTTATCTACATTTTCTAGGAATCATACTTGGGTAGTTGACACTGGTGCATCGGATCGTATGATTAGAGATCCCTCTAAGCTACATAATTGTGGAACCTGTACTTTGCCTTTTATCTCCACAACAAATGGTGACACTTATCCTATCACTGGCCAAGGATCCCTTTCCTTATCCCCCCATTTATTCCTGGACTTAGTCTTAGTTGTTCCCTATTTAGAATTTAACCTCTTATTTGTTTCACGTATAACTACCTCTTTGAAATGTACTGTTGTTTTTTGGCCTGATTTTTGCTTGCTTCAGGACATCTCAACTCGGATGGCAATTGGTTATGGTGTTAGACGTGGAAAGCTCTATTTTTTGGATTTAAATCACGATTATGTCTCCTCTGTCAAGTCTTTCAATACTACTGCTGCTAATAAAGCTTCTTCCTTTGTTTGGTTGTGGCATCATGATATGCGTCTAGCATAAGTGTTTTCCAAGCGTAATTAGATCATAAAATGCATGAGAATGAATGATAAAAGCTTCTAATATGCATAAATGTTGACACAATTGCCTTGATGATGTGTTTAATCAATTTTGAGCAGTCAACAGGTGAAAAGAGCCAAAGAACTCCAGAGGAAGCAGAAAGAAACATCTGGCGCCATCAGCGCCATGAACCGCGCCATCAGCGCCATGCCTTCTTCACTGACGCGATCCGCGTCAGACCCCGCGCCAACCGCGTGGATACTGCTCTGGAAACTACATTTCCTCTGGAATCCTACGCGACCAGCGCCAAGTGCAGCGCGACCCGCGCCAATACTGCCCTGGAAAGTGAAAATCCTCTGGAATCTGGCGCCAACCGCGTGGAGTGTGACGCCATCCGCGCCACAGCTGAAGTGGGAAATCCAGTTCCAAACCACGCGACCTGCGCCAGATCCACGCAATCCGCGCCACTATCCAGCGCTGCCAGCGCCAAGTCCCGCACGATCCGCGTCGCACTTAAATTCTGCAAATTTCAGTTGCTGTTAAGGGTAAACTTGGGATTTCACCTTCCCAAGTATAAATGCAAGAACCCACTTCTGAAGGAGGGACTTTTTGGCACGAAATTTCACCAAAGAAAAGAAAGAAAGAGAGCTTGGAAGCTTAGCTAGGGTTTGGGGATTGTGAGAGAAAGTGGGGTGCCTTCCTTCTTCTCTTCCTTCTCCTTGCTTGTGTATCAGCTGGACTTGCTTCTTTTTGCTGGGCTTGCTTCTTTTTGTTGTACCAAGGCCAGCCATGATTAGGTTTGGCTAGTTTATTTTGTAGCTAGGGTCAAACACTTGATGTAAATCCATTTGGGATGTATTGAATGCTTCTATTCAGTTATTTAAAGCTATTTTACTGCACTTTGCTTGAATGTTTCCATCTCTTTCTTAGACTTGATCAATCTATTAAAGATTTAAGAGCTAGGGTTCACAATAGGAATGTTGGGGCTTTAGTCTTGGAACCAAGTGTGGTAGCTTGCTTTACATTACCTAGGAATGGGAATGTATGTGGGTAGCTTATTCATTGTGTTGCTTAATGCTTAACCCTAGGAAGGTGACTAAGGGATTAGAATTTTCAAGTGGGTTAAAGGGTTATTTCACTAAGGAATTGGTAAACAACTGAATTTAATTGTGCATATTCGCTAAATAGCTCAAGTAATTGAATGTAGTACGCAATACGGACCATTTGGGAGGTAACATCGAGTGTGGGTGCCCTGGCTACGCTTCCTTTATATCGTTACAACTTCATTTATTGTTCATAGCTTAGTTTTATGTTTTCAACGTTGTTATACTTTTACTTGTTCAAACAAACAATCCATACTTTTCACCAAAAATTTATACATCCAACTTTTAGATTTAAGTTATAATTGAATCGGTGCACTAATCCTCGTGGGAACGATATCTTATTTATCACTTTATTACTTGAACGAACGGTATACTTGCCGATTTCACAACACATCATAGATTAGGACATCCATCTTTTACATATTTAGAAAAATTGTTTCCCCAAATGTTTTCCCTTCTAAATAAGGCTGATTTTAAATGCAACACTTGTGAATTGGCAAAAAGTCATCACGTATCCTACCTTCCAAGTCTCAATAAAAGTAGTGTTCCATTTCAAGTAATTCATTCGGATGTTTGGGGTCCCTCTCGGGAACCCTCCTTGTCTAATGCACGATATTTTGTCACGTTTATTGATGAGTGTACTCGTATGACTTGGGTGTGTATTCTGAAAACAAGTGAAGTCTTTACTGCATTTCAACATTTTCACTCTCTAATCTTCACTTAGTACAACTCTAAAATTCAGATACTACAAACAAACAACGGAACCGAATATACAAATCATATTTTTACCTCCTTCTTGCTTGACAATGACATTAAACATCAAACATCCTGCACATATACCCCACAACATGATGGTTTAGCTGAACGAAAAAAATAGGCACTTATTAGATTTGTTAGAGCTTCCCTCTTTGGAATGCATGTTCCAAAACGTTTTTGGGGAGAGGTAGTCCTCTCCGCTGCCTATCTTATAAATAGAACACCTTCTAATGTCCTTGGTTTCCAAACTCCTCAACAAACACTTGAATCCTTCTTCTCTATCCCTCATGTTTCAAATTTGGAACCTCGGGGATCTTTGGATGTTGTGCCTATGTCCATACCCTTAAACCATTACGTCAAAAATTGGACCCTTGTGCTACTAAATGTGTTTTTGTTGGATATTTTGAATCCCAAAAAGGGTACCGCTGTTTTGATCCAGTTCTCCATAAACTACATGTCACATTGGATGTTTCATTTCATGAATGGGAACCTTTTTTCAGGGGGAGTCCTCGGCCCTTCTCCTCAGGGGGAGAAACCTTATGATCAAATTGGAGGAGAAGTCGTTATAGAATTTAATCCTAACTCAGATACACTTACTGCAGCTGAAAACATATATGAAGCAATATCTCAAGACAACATCATGGATTCAGAAACAGGAAGTCCACATCTAACTCCAATAACCAATACTTCATCCAGAGATGTTCCGGAACAGCACCATATTCCTGAACAACATCCTAATTCCAACATTGAGGTAAATTCTAAACATGAACCACACACCCTTCTTCCTTCTATTCGGCATTCTGTAAGACCAACCAAAGGAATACCTAGGAAAGTCTATGAACCGGACCTGCAAGCTAAGGCTAAGTTCCCTATTAACAATTATGTCAGGTTATCTGATTCATATGCTTTAACAGTAAATCAATTATGTACTGTATGCATTCCTAACAATGTACAGGAAGAACTTGAAGACCCCAAGTGGAAAGAGGCCATGAACATTGAAATGGAAGCCTTGCAGAAAAATTCAACATGGGAGCTTGTTCCTCTACCCAAAGACAAGAGAACCATTAGATGCAAGTGGGTGTATACCGTAAAAGTGAAATCCGATGGAAGCATTGACAAGTTTAAGGCACGGTTAGTAGCCAAAGGATTCACCCAAAAATATGGCATCGACTACCAAGACACATTTGCACCTGTAGCCAAGTTGAATACCATCTGCATTCTTCTTTCTCTTGTAGCAAACAGGGATTGGCCACTCAAACAATTTGACGTAAAAAATGCATTTCTCAATTGGACATACCACCCGGAGTTAAGACATAGTCCAACACCGAAACAAAGGTATGTAGATTAAAAAAGGCATTGTATGGCCTTAAGTAGTCTCCGAGAGCATGGTTTGGGAGATTTTGATCAGCTATGAAGAAATTTAGGTATAATCAAAGTAATGCTGACCATACCTTATTTATAAAGCGTCAAGGAGGAAGGATCACTGCTCTGATTGTGTATGTGGATGATATGGTGATTACTGGAGATGATTTAGAAGAAATGAAAAAATTGGAAGAACGCTAGCACTGAATTTGAAATGAAAAGCCTGGGAGAGCTCAAATATTTTACAGGAATTGAAATCTCGAGATCAAAACAAAGGATTTCTCTTTCTCAAAGAAAGCATATTTTGGATCTTTTAACAGAAACAAGAATGTTAAATTGCAAGCCAACTGAAACTCTTATGGAAATGAATCACATGCTAGGAATATACCCTGATCAAATAGCTACTGACATTGGGAGATACCAAAGATTAGTGGGGAGACTAATCTATTTATCTCACACTCGACCCGATTTTGCTTATGCAGTAAGTGTGGTAAGTAGATTTATGCACTCCCCAAGTGTTAATCATATGGATGTCATGTTTTGCATTCTGAAATATCTAAAGGGAACAGTTGTAAGAGGATTATTGTTTGAAAAAAATAGCACATCTTCCATTGAAGGGTATTGTGATTCAGACTGGCAAGGAGATAAGATGACTAGGCAATCAACCTCAGGGTATTTTACATTTGTGGAGGGAATCTTGTCACATGGAAAAGTAAGAAACAAAAAGTAGTTGCTAGATCGAGTGCAGAAGTTGAATATAGAGGAATGACACAAGGAGTATGTGAGTTACTTTGGATAAAAAGAATTCTACAAGGGTGCCACCAGGGAAGACTTCCAACGTCTGCTTGGAGAATTCAAAAATCCAGAGTGGTTTTCTCCGCCCCTGTCAAAAAAATGAGAGGGAGAGAACTGGAAGAGAGAAGGAAAAAGAGCAAAGGATTTACAAGTCTAATGGGAGAGGAATGGCTGAGCCGTGGTGGTCCCCCCCGGATCGCCCGGATCCCACGAGTGAAGAGAAAGTTGGATCTACATTGGATCCTCTGTTTCAAGATCAACCTATGAACCTACACTGTGACAACAAGGCCATAGAGATTGCACATAATCCTATTCAACACGATAAGACCAAACATGTTGAAGTCGACCAGCATTTTATAAAGGAAAAGCTTGATGAAGGTACAATCCACTTCCCATTTATTAAGTCTGAAAAACAATTCGCTGATGTACTTTCCAAGGCTGGATCTGTAAAAGCATTTCAAGAAACAATAGACAAGTTGAGCATGATTGATATCTTTGTACCAACTTGAGGTGAAGTGTTGAATTATATTATTTAAATTTCAAATTATGTAAACAGATTGTTAGGCTGTTATGTTTTGTTTATGTTTTTACAAGATTATATTAGATGAATTTGTTTCCTGATTATTAGCAATTAGTTTCCTGATTATTAGCAAATAGTTATACTGCCTTGGTGTATAAAAGAACGCTCATTGAGGTGAAGAAATATAATTTTTGTGAATGAATTCATATTGGTACCTGTTTTGTAACAGTACTCCTGAGGAGGCACTATTATAGTATTATCATATAATGTTATAATGCAAGTTAATTTTATTAAAGATGAAGGAAAAGAGAAGTGGAGAAGAAAAAAAACATTTTAAAGACTGAAGATTATAGTTGCGAGTCAGTTTTATGTGTCACTAAAACTTTTCATCAATATAATAAAAACTGATATACATCTTAACCATAGTCTTTTTACGAGAAGTTCTATTAGTTATGTTACAAAAATCTACTAAATCAAAAAAGATTATATTATTTATTGAATCATCTTTTACGATAATAGTAGCTAATATCATTGAAGAAAAAATTTAAGAAAAATATTTTTAAATTGTTGAAAATATAAGAAAAAGAATATTGTGTCATTTGTATAAAGAAATTTCATTGATCTTAGTTGTTCAAAAAAACAAATATTTATATTTTTAAATAAGAAAATTTTAAATATTATCATTAATTACTTATTAAGGCTTAAAACACATGTGAGTTGTGCACAATAAAAGGGAGAGTGTACATGAGAAATGTTAATTTAAATGACCTACTTAAATATAGAGCTTATCAATTGAAATATATGACTTTTTTTTATATAAAATGAAAGACTTAAACTTTAAATTTTTTAGTATATATTTAATTAGGTCTTTTTAACTTGATTTATCAATGAGGGCAAAAAAATTCAAGTATTTTTTTTTTAAATTACGAATTTGTAGCTGTTTGAAAACTATTTCCGCATCTATAGCAACGAGTCGTGCTCCAATCAGGCGCAACAGGTCGCGTCACAGGCGTGTTTCATCTGGTTGTGACACATGTCATTTTTAAGACAAGTGTCATTTTGAGACGCAACGTATATAAACTTCGAACGGTCATAACTTTTGATAGGAATGTTTGATTGAGGCGTAATTTGTATCAAAACGCTCGAAATTGAGAGAGGAAGGCCTGGGCAAATAGGCTTGACTTAGCTCCAGTCACGCCTGGTTGTGGCGCGACCTGTTGTGCCTGGGACGTGACTCGTTGTTATAAATGCGGAAATAGTTTTCAAATAACTACAAATTCATAATTTTTTAATAAAAAACAATATTTGATTTTTTTTTTTTTTTGCCTGAGAGCAAACTTAGCCTATAAATACTCACTAAAAGTCCCCAAAATTTATTTTTATAGGACTTAATTTTATTTTAGAAACCTAATTGAATCCAAATATATTTTACTTGACTTATCACCCACAACTTGTATAGGTCGACCAACATTATGTCCATTGAGCTATTTGTGCCACTTTAACTCAAATACATGCGAGATCAAGGAAGACTTTTAAGATCCTAAAAAAAAAAAAAACACTTGTAATACGTAGTTATAAATTAATCTGATAATGAATTAAAATTAAACTCATAAATAGATAGATAGACATAAATTATTAATTTTCTCAATCCTAAAATAAAAATAAAAGTTCGATATCACACAAAAAATAAAAAATTCAAAATGATAGTGCAGGTCTATGGTTTTCCTTCGCCCCTTTTTCTTCGTCGAAACGACGCTGCCGTTTTGAAGCGGCAGCGGCAGCAGCAGCAGCATCCACCACAGTAAGCTCCTCTTTCTCTCTCCCTCTGTTTGCAACTCAATTCACAGAAAAATCCACACATACCCAGATACCAAAACTGCATCTTTCTCATCTGCTCCTTCTTTCTGAACCCCTTTCTCACTTTTCCTTCATTGCCTTCAATTTCAAACCAAAAATAACGATGATGGGTATGTTTCATAGGTACATAATAAATTCTCTGAAAAACCCTTCCTTTTCATCACTCACCCACCATCATTGTCACGTCTTCAGAAACAAAGTTCTGCCACAAATTGAAACCACACTTCAACCAACAAGGTTTTCACCCTTTCATTACCTTGCTCATTGCCAAAGGCCTTCGTTATCTGATAACAAATCTTCCTGTGTGCACTTGATTCAATATTCATTGCCCTTGAACTATTATTATATTGCTTCTCATGTTTCTAACCGCCATTATTGTTCAGAAACTGTTTCCATGAACAAAGATCTTAGTTGTAGTGAGAGTGGTGTTGTGGAGGGTAATGGTTTTCAAAGTGATGTTGATAAGGTGTATAGCATTGTGATGGATAATTTAGCTGGATTTAACAATATGGAGAATGCTCTTGGCCAATTGGGGATCCCTTTGTCCACCCCTTTGGTTACAGGGGTGTTGCATAGGCTTAGATATGATGAAAAAATTGCACTTAGGTTTTTCACTTGGGCGGGTCATCAAGAGGATTATTCACATGAACCTTGTGCTTATAATGATATGATGGACATCTTATCTAGTACTAGGTACAAGGTGAAACAGTTTAGGATTGTTTGCGATGTGTTGGAATATATGAAGAGGAATAACAGGACTACGGTTCCGGCCGAAGTTCTCTTGGTGATTTTGAGAAAGTATACTGAGAAGTATCTTACTCATGTGCAGAAGTTTGCGAAGAAGAAGAGGATAAGGGTGAAGACGCAACCGGAAATAAATGCATTTAACTTGCTGCTGGATGCTCTGTGCAAGTGTTGCTTGGTTGAGGATGCTGAAAGTCTATATAAGAAAATGAGGAAAACGGTCAAGCCTAATGCGGAGACTTATAATATATTGGTTTTTGGGTGGTGTAGGGTTAGAAACCCGACTAGAGGGATGAAATTACTGGAAGAAATGATTGAATTGGGTCATAGGCCTGATAATTTTGCGTACAACACTGCCATCGATACCTACTGCAAAGAAGGTATGATAACGGAGGCTGTAGATCTTTTTGAGTTCATGAGAACAAAAGGTTCAACTATATCTTCCCCCACTGCGAAGACTTATGCAATTATAATTGTGGCTCTTGCCCAACATGATAGAATGGAAGATTGTTTTAAGCTTATAAGGCATATGATTAGTAGTGGCTGTCTTCCTGATGTTACAACATACAAGGAAATAATTGAGGGAATGTGTATGTGTGGAAAGATAGATGAAGCTTACAAGTTCTTGGAAGAGATGGGAAACAAAAGTTACCGACCAGATATTGTTACTTATAATTGTTTTCTCAAGGTCCTTTGTGACAATAAGAAGTCTGAGGATGCCCTTAAACTCTATGGAAGAATGATTGAATTGAATTGCATTCCTAGTGTCCAGACATACAATATGCTGATTTCAATGTTTTTTGAGATGGATGATTCCGATGGGGCATTTGAAACTTGGCAGGAAATTGACAACAGGGGTTGCAGACCGGACACTGATACATATTGTGTGATGATCGAGGGGCTATTTAACTGCAATAAAATGGAAGATGCATGTTTTCTTTTGGAAGAAGTGATAAACAAGGGAGTAAAACTGCCATATAAAAAGTTCGACTCCTTTTTGATGCAACTGTCAGTGATTGGCGATCTCCAGGCCATTCATAGGCTCTCAGAACATATGAGGAAATTCTATAATCATGGTATGGCAAGGCGTTTTGCGCTAAGCCAGAAGCGTAAGAGCTTGAGTTTAAGAGGGAAATAATAGTGCTAGAAATTTCTTTGTCAAGTTTGTGCTATATGTCAGAAAAATTTGAAGGGGCAGAATTAGGAGGTTCTTTTCATGATAGGTCAGACAAATATTTTCTGGAAGCATGGCAGGTTTTAGTATTAGCTATTTCAGATACTGCCTTCAAGCTTGCCCTGCATTACATATTGGACTACTTCATGATGATAACTAGTTGCATCTTTGAACATGTTCTATTGGTCATGCCATTTGCTGCCAATAATTTTTGCACGAAAAAAATGTAAGTCTCGATTTTTTTTTTTTTTTATTAATCTAGAGAAACAATGGAAGCTGTCATGAAATATTTTGATTGTGCAATATTGGTTAGTTGATGCAGCCTAAAGGCGGGAAGATCCATGTATGTATTTTATGGTTGCATTTGAGGACAGAGTTTAAATCCATTAGTAACTCTATGTTCCAGTCATTCCCTTGTTTTAGTTCTTTTCCCTTTCTTTTCTCCCTTCTTCCTTTCACCGTTTTTTCTCTCTTTTGTCTTATTTTCACTTTTTTCTTCCCCTCTCCCTTTCTCTTTCTGTCTCATTTACGATTTATCATTGGGTTCATCTACTACCGACCTCAATTAACTTGGGTTAAAGGTGTTGTTGATGATCTGAGGACAGAGGTTGTGCAGATTTGCTTGATGGTAAAGTTTGTTATCTGGTCAAGAATCTGTAAATTACTTCAGCACAAAAGTAATACAATTTATAAGATTTTATCTTGCATTTTTGGGGGGCCATAGTTTACTTTGACTTTTTCAAGTATCTAACTGTATCACAGTTGTAAGGAATGTATCTTCACTTCAATAATGATACCATATACTTTTTCTCTTCTAAATTTTTGGAACATTCTATATTTCTGTTTGCATAATGCATGTCCTCGTTTCTTTTGATGTTTCTTTCTGTTAGGAGGCTTGTTTGTTTTGTTGGAGATCCAGTTGTGGAAGGATGGGGTTTCATAAAACATGTCAGGCCAGTGTCTTAATATATGATTAAGATCATTGTCTGTGAATGTTTTCTCTATTTTACAAACCATTCCACAAATGTATGCTTATATATTAGAATGTACTATGATTCATGTTTTAGCCTTAGTTGAAAGCTGATGTTTATCCTGGGGATTTCTTTTTCCTCAGCTTGGCAAAGATTTCAAAGTATGATTCATGTCAGGTAATACTGATTCTAGTTTGGCTACATTGAGTTCACCATTGCTAAGCTGTGAGCTAAATCAATTACTATGTAAACTATCTTGTCTTGTGAAAAGAGATAGAGGAAGACCAATAAAGATATTGAAGGAAAATATTAAAATGAATCTTTGGTAAATAATATTTTTGAGAATTTGTTTTTTTTTTATTAGAGCACAATCGCATTGTGTGATCCTTGTAGCTAATATCACCTAGTAGAATGAGGCCATTATTGGTGTTGACAAGCATGATATATTTGGAGATAATTAAAAAAAAACATTTTTTCAGTTAATTTTTTTCTTATTTATCCCTGAATTAAATAATTTAAATACAAACTTAATTACTAGAAACAATTTCATAGTCTTTTCTTAAATAAATTTACTATAAAAAATAAATTATTTTAGACTATATAAACAAAACACATGATTTTAAAATCACATTTTTATAATATAAAACTAATTTTACTTGATTAAAATAATCTCTTATTTAAACATTTAATTTCTATAAACAAAGCGAGTCTAACTTTATTTAGTAAGAACCAAGCTAGTCTATTCGAGTTAATTTTATTTTAGCTAAGTGGTCTTTAATTGAGCTTATAAACATATTCAAGCTAAGAAAGTAATTAAAGAAAGTGAAAGAAAGTGAAATGTTGACAAGTATATTACCAAATAAAAACAAAAAAAGTAGAAATGTTCATAAGTATCCCATATATTTTTCATTGGTTAAAATATTATTATAATTTTTTGGAACAAAAAAATTATTTGGATCACTTACATTATTAGGGGTAAAAATAGGTTAAACAAATAAAACTTTGATTTTTTTAAGTCTAGCCTAATCTAAGATTGATATAGGCAATGTTATAGGCATCTATTGGAAGATCTAACATTTTTACCAATACACATTATGTTTATGTATTTACTTAGTGTTTATAAAAACATTATATTTTTAAGTTGTATAGACATAATATTTTTTAGTAGTTTGTATGATATGGTTTATGACGATCTAGGAAAAAAGAGATAAAGAGAAATATAAAGTGTTGATGAATTGTTTAAAATAAAAGATAATATGTGTGTCACTGCTAAAAAAGAAATGTCATGCATTTGTCAAATTGTAAAGTCAATTTCTTATTCATTTTGTTAGAATAAGGTAAAGAAATTCTATAATGGGCTCAAGGGGCTGAACACTTTTGGGCTACTACTATTCCCATTGCATAATTTTCTTAGTTCACTCCCACGTTTCCTTGTCATTTTTCTCTCAAAAGTACTCTTAAGTCTTAACCGATGCACATTTATGTTGTTTACAAATCACAACACAATGGAAATGTGCTTTAATTTTTTTTTTTTTGTAGGGGTGTGGCAAAGCAATACAAATCGTACACACTTTTTTTGTTTCATATTGGTTCACAACACAAAATGGAAATACAAAGAAAAACACATTTCAATTTTGAATCATGTTACAAATACAACAAAAATATTTTTTTGTTTGTGTTAAGTTAATTTGCATCATAATTTATTATATTACTATTTAAAAAGTATTAACATATACCATAATTAATTTAATTTCAATCAAAACTTTAAAAATTAACTTGAATATATAATTAATCACACGATAGAAACATATTTTCCTTTGAAATAGACAATTGAATTATGTCTCATGTTGTGTTAAATTGTTGTGCAAAAAACCAAATAATTGAGCACAAGTGGTTATTGTGTTAAAATTAAGATTAATCGTTTAGATATTATCCGAATTCGATCATTGACAAAAATAATTTTTGTTAAAATTTATTTACCTCCAGGCTGAACACTGGATTAGTTAGAGTTTCTTTCCATTGATGAACCGGATGGTTAAAATAAAATAAAAATTGCATGCAAAAATTAACACAAAGGAAACATTAGAGTTTTACTTTATACACTATAAACTTTTCTTCATACACTATATAGCTACAGTGGAAATCCGAAATTGCCCTTCACTTTGTTTTTTATTATGTCTGCGTTTTCTGATGACTTACTGTTTGCTACACTGCTACACTTCCCTTCCGTTGTTGCGATTTTGTTTTGCATTGGAGCTGCTGGTGTTGGAGGAGGTGGTTGTGTTCGGTGGTAGCTGAGTTGAGCTGAGGGAGTCGTCGGAGACGCCATTTTTAGCGGTGGGTGCAAGGTAAGTAATGTTAAGTTGTCGGACGGATGCTTAAATCCGTAAGATTTATATGCTTGCTATGATACGGATCCTTGGATCCGTAAGTTGTTGATGATGTTTCTTACGGATCAATGAATCCATATGAGGCCACGGATTGCATGATCCGTATATGGGGCCGGATTGCTTAATCCGTAAAGGGACGGCTTGTTCACACGGATTGAAGGATCCGTTGGCACATAAAATGTACATACGGATCATATAATCCGTATATGGTTACGGATTAACAAATCCGTGAACCCTATACGGATTATATGATCCGTATGTACATTTTATGTGCTGGCATGCTGCTACTGCTATCAGAATTTAAAATAAAGGGTTGAAGTTGTTTTGATGCGTATGTTATTGAATATTATTATGTGTTTAGGGTATTCAAATTGAAATCATTGTATATAGCATTTGTGTAGATGGAAAACAATGAATGGTACTATGACATTATGATGTCAGAAGAAATTAATTTAGAGGAAGAAGATATTGGAGATGAAGGTGATTGTGTTGAAGACATTAATTATTCAGTTGATTGTTCAGTAGCCTTCAATACATCAAAGGTATATTTGTAGTTAAACTT
>PYAF01001972.1:169744-223117 GCA_007407185.1 Glycine tomentella
ACCATTGGTCACATAGTATGCATCTATATATTTCTTTGATTTCCTTTACCTCTTAATGAAAAATTGCTTATAAGTCCAGCATAATCGAATGCATCTACTCAATGCATATACACAACTAACCAATATCATGTAGCATCAAAATGAAAATGTTAACTTATACTGCTCTAAGTCTTTCTTGAATATTAACTTATAGGAACATGCAATATTTTCAATTATTCACATAAATGACAACCTAGTCTACAATGGTATCTTATTTTCCTAATAAACCATCCATATACACACATTCACATTGTTAGCAACTAATATACATCCACTAATGACATGTAAACCTAATTCAAAAACAAATAAAGCGTCTGAGGGAGAGTACGGATCAACGGATCCGTATTTGCTTTTTTTAAACACGGATTGGTGTATCCGTAAATGTATATTGCCCACGGAATAGCGGATCCATGATTGCACAATGCGTCCCAGGCTTAATACGGATCAAGTTATCCGTAATGCATTTTTTATGTCCAAGCCTTAACACGGATCAATGGATCCGTAATGCAATTTTTAATGGCCAACCTTAACACGGATCAATGGATCCGTAATGCATGGCCTTAACACGGATCAATGGATCCGTAATGCATTTTTTATGGCCACCGGATTAGTGCATCCGTGTGTGTATAATGGCCTGGTAAGCTTGTTCACGGATGAAAGGATCCGCATACACCATCCGCATACACCATGGTATTAGCGGATTAGATGATCCGTTAAATCGTGACGGATACGGATTCACCTACTCATACACTATATACCTAAAACACGAATTGAATCAGCACAGAAGCACATACTTACCTCTTCGCGTCGTCGATAATGGAGCTACCACCGGCAATACCAACCACGACCCCCCGGCCAACAATGCGGACGGACTGCGTTTGCTGTGGGAGACAATGAATAGCCTTAGGAGAAGAGGAGAAGAGCAGTAAAAGAAACCCAAGACATATAGTGTATAAGAACAGCAGTATACGGAAGTGCCTTATGTTTTTCAAACATTTTTTATTTAAGCAAAATAATTAAAAAGGGTAATTTTGAATTTTCACTGTGCGGATATAGTGTATGAAGAAAAGTTTATAGTGTATAAAGCAACACTCGAAACATTATGGTTGTATTTTCGTTAAGGGTAATTTCGTAAAAAAACATTTGAAAAAGTTTTGGGGAGAGGGGGATAGCAAAGCCCAACACGTTGTCCATAATGGGCGGGCTTTTGAGTATCGGTTTCCTTTAATTTTCCCGTCGTTACTTCCGAAACAGAGGTTTTTTTTTCCTGCGCCAAACCTAATCCTATTCTGTTCAACTCTCATACTCAACACACACAGAGTGAGATAGATATGAATGCATCAACTAGGAAAAAGGTTCAAAGGAAGTGCAAGATAAGAGGCTGCAACCTCAAAGTCGACGCTCTCGACGAAATCCTCTCCTTCGCCTCTCGCTTCGAAGGCCCGGACGAGGACGAAGCCATCGATCTCCTCCTCGACGAGCTAGATAAATCTCGTAACTTCTCTCTCTGTCTCTTTCCCTAACTTTATTCCTTCAATTTCTGAAAGCACTTCACAAATTGCAGTGAAATCCACCATACTCGACAAGGAGACGGTGCAGCGCGTGGTCAGCCTGCTGCTGGACGCCAACGAGGCCACCGAAGAAAGCTCCGATGCCGTCTCCGCTGCCATTCGCGTCGTGGATGCCTTCCTCATCCCCAAGTATAAATACGACTATAACAGAAAACAGTTCTACGAGTAAGTTTTTTTTTTCTTCCTCTTTCCTTGCTTGATTTACTTTTTGGAAATGAAAAGTGGCGGGAAGTTCCTTTAACTGTGATCTATCAATGTTGTTAAATTTGACATAATGTGTGTGCGACTTGATAAAAACTAAGTAGAACTCTTAAGGATTATTTGACTTAGAGCAACAAGTGAAATAAATAATGTTATAATATTTTTTTTTATTTCTAGGAAAGATCACAAAAAAAGGAACTACTTATAAGATGTCAATGTTCATATTTATGTTTTCTACCTTTTTTTTTTCTTTTTTTTTTTGTAATTTCCCCAAATTTTACCTTGGCTTGAACGAGGATGTACCTAGCTTTGGTGTTTGTTGTTAGTTTTATTGTACTCTTATTCAGAATGAGATGATGTTCTTAAACACTGAAGTTTGATATGTAACCGAAAGCCTTGGGGAAATCGATGCTACTTTAATGGAGTTTTGAAGTATATTTTGTGACTCTGCATCTTCATCCCTAATGCAGGACAAGTTATTATTTGATTTTATATTTTATATGAGATACACCAGTTAAGCAATTTATTGGAATTTTTGTATTGGTTGTTGGCTTGGACTTGATTATCATTTGACCCAAATTTAGTTCCGTACTCTTGTATTTCGTTTTTTTCTTCCAGGCACACAGGCAGCTTACCTATTCATGGAGAAGCATCGGCAAAAGCAGCTCTGTACAGGGATAGGTTTCTGTTGTTGTCCCAGAGGCTCTCTCGTGACCAGCATTTTTCAGCGCCTGCTTTTGAATCTGAATTTTCACATTTTGGGAGCTGTGAGGTACTATGGGTGCTCTAGTTGGCTATGAACTTTAATTAATTAGTCAGTTGGATATTAATTATGGTTGAGATTTGTGCATTCAAATGCATACATTCAATTTGGTGTTTTTGAGGAGGATTAATTTGTAACTTTATGCTATGATGTGCCAGATATCTCCCATTCAATCTCTGGTTGGGCAAACAGGTAAAAGATGGGTTATGGGAGTAATATCTCAGCTGGAGGATGGTCATTACTATTTGGAAGACCTTACAGCTGCAGTTAAAATCAACTTGTCCAATGCAATATCCTTTAGTATTTTGACAATAATTTTTTGGTTTATTTATTTTGTGAGAGCTTTGTAATTTCATTAAATGTTTTACAGTAAATTAAATTTTCCTTTTTTGAGATGCTTAAATCCAAGTGATTCAAGGACTTTGGTACAAAGTGCTTAAAATATATTTGTCCTATCATAATGTTTTTTACTGATTTTGTATGCTATATAACTCATAAAAGCTCAATTTTTTTATAAGCATGGATATATTGTCATCTGTTTCTTTGACAAGCAATACAGAATAACTGCAGGACTCTTTTCAGAGAACACTATAGTTGTGGCTGAAGGGGAGATGCTTGTGGAGGGTATTTTTCAGGTTCTTGTTAGAACATCAATCTCAATAGCTGCTTCATGTGATGTTTTTGTAAAACGAATCAGTTATTTGATTTGTGTGTTCTTGTATTCCAGAAGTCAATTTATTCAACATGAAGTTCACTAAAGATATCATATGATTGCATCTTTTATGACTTCCAATTTCCTTGTATATGTTTTTATCAAGATAATCAGTTTATTCAGGATGTAGATTACTGAAGATTTAGCAGCAGCTTTATGACTTATAAGTTTGGTTTTGTTTTACAAACTCTCTCTGATCCAACAATGAACATTATGCATGCCTTTAAATAAACCTGAACTCAAATGCTAAATCTGAATGAAACAAATAATATAGCACAAGTGTCCGAATAAGTACAAACTAAGTAGTTGTATGGCAAGTTTTGCATAAACATCACTTGATGGTATATACTATATATATGCTTGTAAGGAGTGGGGTTTAGTTTCTTTATTTCATCCCTTAGAGAAAAAAATTAAAATAAAAAATAAATGTGAGATAAGAAAGCAATGATTTTTAACTTTATTGTTTATGGAATTAAAAGTCATCATATTTAGGGAAACAGAATTTCATGCATAAATGTTTGGTAAATATCAAACAAGTAAAGTTTATAGTTCTTGTACTTGAAAATTACATGAATGCATGATTAGATTAATTGGACACTTGGACAGTTACTAGACCTATTTTTCTATTGCTTCTGTCAACTGTTCCTAAAATTTGTAAATTCAATCATATAATATAGCTTCTTGTATGGTTAGTAGTATGGAGCAATTTATTAACCTTCAGAATAAATTATACGTTGGGAAACATTGATTTTACCTGTTGCTCACTTAAGTATTTACCTTGCTGTTTTGAAAATGTCAATACTCTCTCCTATATGTTACATTTTTTAACAATATTGTCTTTACCCCTGAATGTACATGCCTTGTGAAGAAGATTTGTTTCAAGAAACCACTAGAACACACTGGAATTTCTTGTATATATACTTAGCTTTTGATGACTTTGAAGGATGCTAATAGCTAAGGAATGAACAACTTTAACTTCCATTTTCAAATGCTTTCTTGGATCTTGCATTCCTAATGTGCAGAAGCTTAGAAAATTGTTGCCTATTTGTCTTCAATCCTAGTAAAATTGGATGATGTTCTTGGACTTGTTGGAGTTGATTTAATATTGACAACTTAATCCATTTGTTCTGACTTGTGATATTTTCACTTAAATATCTAAATAATTGGTGCATTTTTTCTCTTTCTTTCTGCAGATCTTAACATGTGGATTTCCTCCTTTGGAGGATAGAGATAAGTCAGTTAGACTACTTGCAGGGCATAACTTTTTTGGCGGGGGTACTTTTACTAAAGAGGAAACTGTATCCTTCTTGCATTAAGCTGATACAAGTTTATCATTATTACGAAACCTGAAGTTTGTTTGGTATCATATTCCCACAAAATGTATCTTTCCTATACCTTTTTTTAAATAGATTAGACTGGCAGAGATGGAGGAAAAAGCAGTCAATGACATGTTTGTTATACTTTCTGATATTTGGCTAGACAATGAAGAGGTAATTTGAAATGTTGATTTGTTTCTCTTCTTTTCTTCCTTTCCTTGAGCACCTTGTTATTGTATGTAGCTTGATAATCTTGATGCTGTTTTTCCTAGAGAAGGCTTTGAAAAAGCTAAAGGATGTTCTGGATGGCTATGAGAGTGAGGAAGTGGTTCCTTCCTTATTTGTTTTCATGGGAAACTTCTCTTCTAAGCCATGTAATCTTTCATTTCATTTTTATTCGAGCCTCAGGTAAATTCCACTTACGATTAGATTATATTATTTGATGTGTCATGTCATTATAATTATTTTAAATAAACAATATTGCCATTATTTATATTATTGCTTAAAAAAGGATATTTATTATGTAAGGATAAAAATCATTAGAAACCTTAATATGCAGAATGCAGTTTGGTAAGCTGGGGGAAATGATTGCTGCCCATACACGACTAAAAGAGCACAGTAAATTTCTGTTTATTCCAGGTCCTGATGATGCAGGTATTGACATTGTTGATAATTTCTCACACTCTATTTCTTCTTCCTGTGTTATACATCACTTTCAGCAATTTCATCCAGGTCCTTCAACAGCTCTTCCTAGATGTGCTTTACCAAAATATTTAACTGAAGAGCTCCAAAAGCACATTCCCAATGCCATATTTTCAAGCAACCCCTGCAGGTTAATGTTACATTTAAATATTATTGCATGGGACATCATTAATTTTGTGCTTTTATAGTTGCTATGGAAGCTGATTATTTTTACTACATGTATCTGTTTTGGCTACAGGGTCAAATTTTATACCCAAGAAATTGTATTTTTCCGCCAGGATATGCTGTATAAAATGCGTCGGTCATGTTTGATGCCTCCTTCTACAGAAGAGACTTATGATCATTTTGAACATGTAGTTTGTCCCTCGTGTTTGTTAATTTATTTACCTGGTAACTTTTGGTTTCTAGAATATTGAAACTAACGGATTTGGGTTTAAATTGCAGCTTGTTGCTACCATAACCCATCAGAGTCATCTATGTCCACTTCCTCTAACTGTACAACCCATCATCTGGAATTATGACCATTGTCTTTATCTTTATCCAACTCCACACACGGTACTGCTCATATTTGAATTTTTTCGTGGCAAAGATATTTAAATCATGTTAGGAATATAAATTGTTACTTTGCAAACTCACTACATATTCTAATTTTTGGGTAGTGTCAGAAGTGAGTAAAGTTTATGTTTTTAGAAAGGAAAACCAAAATTTACCCACCAAAACTGGAAGAAACAACAATTTATTACTTATTCACTTTCTATTATATATGGCATTTCCCATCTCTGGACTTTGAAATAATTTGTAATAAACCATGCAAGAATGTTCTGAGGTTGATCTCTTTGTTGTGATATCTTGATGCAGATAGTTTTGGGTGACAGAAGTCAGCAGAATGCATTCAAGTACACAGGAATCACTTGTTTTAATACAGGTTCCTTTGCAATTGACAGCACGTTTGTGGCATATCGTCCCTGCTCTCAGCAAGTTGAATTGTCAGCCTTGTAGTAAACTCAGCATAATTTACGTTCTAACCATGAGCATCTCAGACATTTTGGCTTTGCTATTCTTTCATTAGACATACGGCCATTGATGAAGCTGAAAATATGAAATTGCTTCCTTTGCCTCTTGGGAAATTAAATTGACATTTGGAAATGTATTGTGTATCATATAAATGATCGTCTTAACCAGGAAAAATTGTTGTATAATAGGTATCCACTAAACTAGATTAGTTTAAGTGGTTTTTTCATTTTATTTATTTAGATAGATAATATTTTTTTATTAGCAAAAAAAATGTATTATATATTTTAACAAAATGGTACAAGGGATATGTTAAGTCTTATTGCGTCAAAGTCACATTAGACTGTTCTAAATAATTAAATTTCTAAGATTTTGATGTTAACAAAGTATAAATTTTATGTATTAACCTTTCATACTTAAAGATACAAGTACATATTTATCTTTATAAAATACAAGCAGAAAAGTAAAAGTATGAACATAAAAGTTTTGGATGATAGACAAAATATTAGTCATTGGATGATGCTGCTTCTGCGTCTAGTCTTAAGAAGACAAGTGCTTTTGTATTTGGCTTGCAATGCAAAAGTAATGGAACAATTACTCGGGGTGGGGAACTACTCCTTTGATGGGTGTTGTAATGGTCCTATTTGCAATATTTCTATCTTTTTGGAGATTTATAATTCGTCCATTTTACTCGACGGAGTTTCTATGAATTAGATTCACAAGAATCAGGTAATTAGTTTCTCAATAGAAAGGAACGTTAAGCATTTTGATTTTTTATTGTTTGTTAGTCTATTCCATTTTGATTTGGTAGTTTGATCGTGGAATTTCTTTGTTTTTGTATTTCCTGAATATAAGTGTGGCTTATTTTAATTGATCCTATTGAAAGTACAGAACATAAAATGGATCTGCATCTTGATAGAAGATCTTTAAGAATTAAAAACAATCACAAGAAAGTAACGGTCATATGTTCATTAAGAAACTCATGCCAAAGTGTGTAAAAAGAAAGATTTAAATTGTCTTGTCTTGACATTTTTAATTCTTTTTGTCTAATACTGTTAACACTTCTTTTGATTCATACAGTAAAAGTCAGCTCTGAGCACTAGGTGACACTGATAGAATGTATTTCTCTGTAGAGTAATAGCCTCGTGTCAAACGTCAAAGCTATTAGTCAACGATTAGTTAGGATCTCAACGAAACAAAACATTGAAGTCTATCTAAAGCCTGAAGATGCTAGTATTATAAAAGTCGAATAAAAAAAATCCGAGACAAAATGAACAAGTGTTGTAATGTTGTCAGTCCATTAGACGAAAAAAACTTGAGCGAATTGAGGGAAGCTTTGCTTAGTTAGCGACTTTCATAGAATTCGAGCCTATTGTGTAAACACTCTATGAGTGATTAAAATATATTTTTCATCAAACATATATTGTTTGTGAAAGCAAGGATTGACTTAGTGACAAAGAATACTTGAGTCTTAATCTCATGGAAAAATTAAGTGTAATGTAAGGAGTGATCTTGAAAATATTTGTTGTAGCCAGAAATGACATAAAGAATACTTGGTTGTAATTAAAGATTTGATTAGTGAATCCTTTCAAAGTTTGAAGGAGAAATGGATATAGCCCAGAATTGAGTGAACCAGTATAAAATCTTTGTGTTTTCATTAATGCTTATATATAACTTGTTCCTTTCTTTAAGTCACTTATATATTATCTTATCCAAGTTTTGTAAACTAGTTTTCTAAGCAAAGTTATTTTGAATCCCTTGAACGAAATCCTACGTCCATTGATATCTGTTTGAGAATTTTTTTTAATAATTTTCAAAAGACGAAATGTTATTCTTCACATTATTTAACCTCCCTTCTAATATGTTTTAGGTACTTCAAGATACCTTAAAAAAAAATTACAAGAGGTTAGTCAATATTTATACCTCTGATAGCATAAATATAGATTAACCCCTCTACGTAAAGAACAACCGCTCAACTATATCTTTTGATAGCATAGCTTACAAATATCAAACCTCTCATTCTAATGCTTTTAATTTCCAATCTCCCAATTCAAGTAAATACTGCACAAAATAATACAGACCAATCACACATACACGAGTCAATCATACTCACCCGCTGTTACTAGCCCATCTTTGCTTGAAATAATTACTGGGATCAACTTGCTACATAGCAAAAGGAATGAAAGGTGCAGTAGAGTAATATTTTTTAGTTTATACTACAGCAGATGTGCTTTTCATAGAGACTACGCTATTATAAGTAATTGTTGAAATATCAATCAATGATTTCATGATTTATAAATAGGGATATAGCATACCTTGATAACAGATTCATCAAACGTGGTAACTATGAAATGACAATTCTCAAGCTTTCCGGTCTGCATGTTATGCTGTCACTAGTAGTTTGAAAGTTTTCAACATTAATATTTAGTTTTGAGGAATTTTAACTCTTGGGACTATACATGAGTCTAGTTGAATCAACACACATTTAATTAGCTCGTTTTTAATTCAAATTCGAATCATTTGTTCATGAAATAGTTCAATGAGTCAATTATGAAATCAAGTCTCAAATTGTGTTTAAGTTGGTTTGGTTTATTGTAGTCTTATTTAATTTTGATCCTCTAAGTGACTTGGAGATCTTGCTTAGTGGATATCCTCCCAAGTACTTACCTATCATGTTTTAAACTTTTGGCAGCTTTTTGGAGTAGTGAAAATGTTTTGTAAACATTAAGTTGACTCATTTAACTGTAAAGAAAAATGATGTTGATGGGTGAGACTTGAATCCTTGAGTTATGCCATTGGAGATAGCGAGCATAGAGGTGTCATATCTAGAACCTCAAGGGTATTCAAGTATAACATGATGCATAGTTGTTAGTATGTGAGTGAAATCAGAATCCTTAAATTAGGTCATTGGAGATAGTGGGTACAAAGATGTTGTATTAGGGACTGTAGGGAATTCTAGTATGGTATTTAGTTGTTGTTTGTGAGAAGACATGTAAGTTATGGGTGTTTGGTGGGCCTCAAACTAATGCTTGATGAATTCATGGAAGTTAATTTGAATGAACTTATAGAATAAATAAGTGGACAAACTCTTATAAAGGTTAAGATGGATGACTTCTTATTGAGATTATGGCCCTTGGAGGCCTTACCAAGGTAAACTCAATACCCACACTCAAGGGCGGATCTACCTACACGGTTGGGGGGACAAGTGTCCCCCTTAAATTTTCCCATTAAAATACTAATATACCCCTATTTTCAAAAACTTTTACAAAATATCCAACTAGCAAAAATTAATTAGCATTTCTTCAACTCACTGCTGTGTTAGACTGTTGGTTACCTATTTTATGTTGATTTGGTTAGGAAACCAATAGAAAACTACTTCCAAAGTTGGTATTCTAAATTGCTGAATTTGTTTCTATAGGTTTCATTTTTTAGTTTAAGCTAATTTCAAAGTCTAACTATTTATTTATTCCTTTAGATTATGGTTTATAATTGTTTGTTCTTTTAAATTTTCTTTATAAAACAATTTTTGGGGACACTGCCCCTGAACTCTCGTCACTACATGTGCAAACATAAATAAATTTTTCTAGGTCTATCATTGTGCCCCCTTGATTATTTTTCTAGATCTGTCATTGTCCACACTCATTTTTTTTATTTATAAAATCACATTTCATTCGTAGGATAATATGTAAGAACCTCCTAATAACCAAAAATAAGTACTATGTTAAGGGATGTGCTTATATTGACTGTTGATGCAGTGTAAATCTTTATGGAGTAAAATCTATCTTTGGTGATTATGATTAGTGTGCATGATGATGCTTGGATTAATAGACTTGAGAGGATGATATGTGATGTTGATACTTGATTGTGATTATAATGGTTGTAAATAAAATGTTCTTTTATGTGAATTGAATGTTATTCTTAATTGATTTTTCAATGCTACGTTTTAAAGATGATAGAATTTAGATATGTATTATTTGTCGAGTTTTGAATTGTTTTATTTTAGTTTTCAGTAAGCATATCCTTACGTTGTGAGTTGTGACACATGTAGTAGTTGATTGATGATCTCAAACTTTGTGTTCATGGAAGCAAATGACTTGAGGACATACAAGGATAGGATGTGAAGACGTGATTTTTCTTTTCCTTTCTAACACTCATTTTTTAAAGTATTATCAATGATTTCACTTGCTTCATTTTTTATTTATTTTTGGATTCAAACATTTTTTTAAGTTATTAATAATTACACAATTAATTACAAATTTACAAGGTATCCATATTTATGGATGTAGTGGGATTTAGAGTCACCTTTTCCAATGTATAATCAGACTCTTAAATTCCAAACTGATTTTCAAAAATAAAAATAAAGAGCTTTTCAATTTCCCTATTTTTAATAAAATGGGTGATGTCCTATTTTTTTTCCCATAAATTTTAGTCTCTCTTGTTGGAGTATCCTCTGAGCATTGTTACAAGTTTAAATCACCTTTTCCACTACATTACTCTATAATTCAAACGGAAGTTAACTAAAAAGTAAAAGTACACATACAACAATGAAAATATTTGATGTTGGCCAATCCTTTAGTAGACCACAATGAAACGATGTTTACTGGGAGCACCACCTTCAAATATGCACTAGGTTTCAATTTGTAAGAACTTCTCATATGCTAAGCATGAATGAAGGCAAAACATGTCCAAACTTCTCAATTGTTAAGTTTGAAAGCATTGAATTTCCAATGCCACTTTCCAAAGTCGAAAAAAAGCTAAACTAATCAAAACCTTGTAAAATATTCTCGTTGAAAACAATCCAAAACACATCATTTGTGTAGTCATTAATGAAAGCAATAGTCATTAATGAAAGCAAATGTTAGCCACGTGGGCACAATTGTTAATGGAGTCAGGGTTGTGGACTAAAAGTGGACATTTTTTTAGGAAATTAAAACTGAATATTGATTATTTTGGTGGAAAAAATATAGGTTGTTATGTAAAACTAGATGAAAAATATTTTGAAAGCTGAAAAACTAGTTAAAAGTTAGTAGTTGAAAAATGAAAAATTAGTTTATAAAATTATAAGTGTTTGGTAAAATTAATTGTTGAAGTAGTTGAAAAATGTAAAATGACATAAAGATAATAATACCATAATTTATTTAATAAAGATAATCAAAAAATTTAATAAATATATTAAGGATTAAAAAGGAATAGAAACTAGCGTTTTAAAAAATACTCCTTCAAATAGTGTTTCAAAAAACTACTAAAACAATTTGTTTATCGAACTGACAAACAGCTACTAAAAAAGTTAGAAACTAACTTAAATATCTTGTCGAATATAGTCATAATTAACTACTAAATTTTCCATTTCCACCTGATTTTTTACTTTTCAGCTACTAAAAAAAGTTAGAAACTAACTGAAATATCTTGTCGAATATAGTCATAATTAACTACTAAATTTTCCATTCCCACCTGATTTTTTATTAACAATAACCGTAATCACTCAATTATAAATTTAGTTATACTTAAGGCTTATTATCTTTCCCTAATAGTATATTATGCGGGAATCGAACCCATATCCTTCTCCAGATACTCAATGTGTATTTTCAAATTTCAACTAAATTACATCGATTGGATATCTACCTGATTTGATACCTACTCTTACATCTCTATATATATAGTAAGGACTTCTTCCATTATCTTAGGTTGGGCCAACAATTGTGCTCTTTCTATTTTAGAAGGATGAGTGGAGAAATAGTTCCTACCAAAGATTTTGTCAAGCTTCTCCCACAATATGACTGAGATTCTGTCTTCCTCCTCCAACAATTTCCCATGCTCCTGCCACATTTCGACTGCCACCCGGGGATCATAGTCGGCTGATGCCATCAACACCAATCCAATGTTATCAGCTTTTTTTTCAACCTAAATTTGTGAATAAATTGGGTTGTTACAAAAGTTGTAGCCCAAAAAATCATAAATTAAAGATACATCATCATTATTAAACCCTCTCCTTTCCATTCCAATGTTTTCTTTCATTTCAAACGAAGTGTTAATGACATGTAACAAACATTAATTACCTTGTAGTTTTTTTTTTCTTTATCTCAAACGTTCTACAACGATGAGTACTAAGTTATGTGACACCTAGTGGGATAAGGTTTTGTTGTTGTTGGAATATTGGAAATACCCTTTTAGATGCAAGATGAAACTAGTTTTTGTGTTTGTTATCTTATATACCTTTTATCTTTATGCCTAACCTGTGATGGAGTGATGCTACCTGCACAAGATCACAAGTAGCTGCATGATTTTAATTGGGAAATATCTAAGTAGTCTAAGTTTTGTTTTTGTATTTGTAGGCTAAGTTTTGCATAGAGCTGTATACATCATTTGATGGTATATGATATGCTTGGAAGGAGGGAGGTATGATTTCTTTAGTTAATCTCTTGGAGAAAAAATAAACTAATAAATATGAGATAAGAAAGCCATGGTTTATAACTTCAGTGTTTATGGAATTAAAATTCATCGTGTTTAGAAAAACAGAATTTCACACATAAATGTCATTAAACATCAAAAATAAAAGTTAATAGTTTTTGTACTTGAAAATTTACATGAATGTGTGATAATATTAATAGTAATTGGACTGTCAGTAGGCTTTGTTTTTGTATTGCTTCTGTTGACTGTTTTGCTAGTTTGTAATTTAAATCATATAATATAACTTGTAAGGTAGTATGGAACAATTTGTTAACCTTCAGAATAAATTATGCGTCGAGAAAAATTGACCTTACCTGTTGCCAACTTTTAAGGTTTTACCTTGCTGTTTTGAAAGTGCCAATTTTCTCCCCTATATGTTATTTTTAACCAATATTTACCTTTGAATATTCATGCCTTGCGAAGAAGAATTGTTTCAAGTTTGAACATACTTGCCTATTGATGACTTGAAGGTTGCTAATAGCAAGAATGAACAACTTTAACTTCCGTTTTCAAATGCTTTCTTGCATTCTTGAACCTATGTAAAAAGGCTTGTGTCTTGATAAATTTTTCTGAAGTACTTGGACTTGTTAAAGTTGATTTAATATCGACAAATTAGGTCCATTTGTTCTTCTGACATTTTCACTATGATATCTGCATAATCGGTGTGTCTTTTTTTCCCTACAGGTCTTAATATGTGGATTTCCTCCATTGGAGGATAGAGATAAGTCATTTGAATTCCTTTCAGGGCATGACTTTTTAGATGGTGGTATTTTTACCAAAGAGGAAACTGCATCCTTATTTTGCCCTTCCTTGTATTCACTCTATATATAATGTTTTTCTTTATTGTTGGACCAGTAAGCTCTTATTAAACTTAATTGGTACAATACTGATATCCACCCATTTATCTCGTATTTACTTAGGAATCTATTTGGTGATTCACCTAATATATATTAAATAACATAATATAATTATTAATACAATATGTAACACATAGTAATGTCATAAAATTTAATTTTCTAACATTATAATCATTGCCTTTATCTTTATCCAACTCTTCACATGGTACTGCTTATATTTGATTTTAATTTTTTTTTTATAGTTTGTTAAAGATATTTGAATCATATTAGGCATTATAATAAGCTGCATTGCATACTGACTATAAATTCCAAGTTTTTGGGCCAAGTGTCACAATGGAAGGGTGGCTGATGAAATTGGTATGCATTGCTTGAATGGTTGAATCTCTAAACTCATTGCCTTTTCATCTTAATGGAAGTAAATAGATCAGGGATATTGTTAGAACACAGTAGGCAAATTCAGCATATCTTTGAGTCACTACATTTTCTAACTTTTTGAACAGTTGAACTTTATATTTTGAGAAAGAAAAACCAAAAAGGCCCTAATGTTAAATAACAACTTCTTATATCCACTTTCTACTTTATTTGGTATTTTAGATCTCAAGACCTTGAAATAACTTTTAATAAACCATGCAAGTGAGCTGTACAAATGACTGATGTAGTTTATTAGTATATTTTAGCTCTCAAAACCCAGAAAGAATACCCTGACACTGATTTCTTTGTCGTGATCTTCTGATGCAGATAGTCTTGGGCGACAGAAGTCCACGGAATGCATTCAAGAACACAAGAATCACTTACTTTAATACTGGTTGTTTTTCAATTGACAGCACATTTGTGACATACCGTCCTTGTTCTCAGGAAAGTTAAATTGTCAGGCTTGTAAACCGACCATAATATATATTGGTATGTCTTAGACATGCTATGCTGACTTCCCTATTCTTTATATGATTTACTTACTCTTAGGGATGCCAATGCCATAAAGCAAAAAATGTGTTTTTCAAATAGATACTATCAGTGATTATTGATTATTAACCAAGGATTATATGATTTACTCATAGGGATGCCATATACCAAGGATGGCATAACCATGATTACAGAATCACATATTAATTTTCATCAATGTTATAACTATGCTTATAAAGTTAGAAAATGCAGTGACTCAAAGGATGAGTTGTTATTATGAAAAAATTTAACCCCTGAAGGGAAACAAAAGATCAAACCCCAAAACATTGTTTTCTGTAAAAACATTAGGGCCTTTTTGGAAAAAAAAATACTTTTTTTGTAAATAATTACAAAAAAATATTTTTTATTTTATTTTATGATTTCAAATATATATATATATATAAAAGAAAATTAGGATTTTTAGTGTTGTTATTTTCTGTATGAATCTTTGAAAATAAAATAAAATAAAAATAAGAAAGTATTTTTTGTTGTTGTAATTATTAAAAAAAATAGACATTATGAAAAATAATAACAAGGGATGAAAATGATACCTTAATTTTACGGTAGAAAAATTAACTGACTCAATCTTTTACAAGTTGTAACATTTGCTTCATCTTAAAGAAATAAATATATGACTTTATTTGATAGCATAGAATAAAGATATATTTTTTTAAATAAATCTTAATATCTTGATTTTAGAGATTAGTCTTTGACTGAGAGATATCTTAAGGGAATTTTTTTTAATATATGACCTGTTATATGGATATTTACATTACCTTTTAATTAAGATAATGAAAAATAATAATCATGATACCTTAATGGATATTTTCATTATCTTAATTAAAAGGTTCATGTATTAAGGTATCATTATAACGTGAACCTTTTCCTTAAAAAAAACATGGACCTTACTGAGTAAACCTCTAAATTTGTTTCTAAAACATTATTGGTAATTTTCGAAATTATATAATTTTTACCTTAATTTTTACAAAATAACAAATGTTAGTAATATTAGTCTTTAGAGTTTAGACGCCAAACTTATTGTATGAAAAAAAAATTGAAAATAATTAGGCATTAGTTTGTCCATCAAATTTCTCAAATTCCTACTGTGTTATAAATGAGTTTACACCTGCCAGTCGTGTAGATGTTAAATCTAAGAAAAATATTAAAAAATAACTTCCATGTGTAAACTCATTCCCAGATTTAAATAATATTAAAAAAAATCTGAGAATAATATTAAAATTTATTCCACTTCTTAATTCGAGATTTTATACAAGTTTATATAAGTTTTATTTGAAATTATCATAAAAAAAATTGACAGTAAATTAATTCATTTTCTATGCTTAGAATTATAAGTTTGAGTTAACAGTATAGTTCGACACCAATGCTTCCTTCGTTTCAAAATAAAGTTTTTTCACAAAAATTATGATCAGTAATAAATAATTATAATAAATTGAGTGAAACAATTATATCAAATTATCTTTATTATTTATTCTCTATCTTTTCATCACGTTTCTTTTTATTTAAAAAAATTGAAATTAAAAAAAAATGCTTCATTGAAAATTTAAAACATCACTTATTATGATTTCTTCTTTGTGTGTTAAATTGTCACTTGTTTTGAAATGGAGTATTATATCCTAGAACGGTCTACTCCCCCATATCTTATATTTTTGCATTAATCATATGAATGCATTTAGAACATCTATATGCAATCTAATAGTGTTGCACTGTTGCTCAGTGTGATTACATTTTATTTCTCTAGTTTTTAGCATTTTTGTTCCAGCAAGTGATGAAAGGTTACAACAAAGTGCAAATGTTGAAGCAAGATACATCACCAAAAGAAGATACCCAAACAACAAAATCCTAGTTAAATAGTAGCCAAACTAATGCCGGATCAATGCATTCCAGAACCACTGCCAGTGGTAAAATCAGTAGGCTTGCTAGAAGCCCATGAATAATATGCAATAATCTCGTCCAACCATGAAACCTAACATGATCACCATCTAACCCAACCCTGGATTGTTATTTTTTTTCAGATGCTTCACACAAGCACAGCTGCATATAATGAAAGGAGATGTTGGTACAGCTACAGGCTGAACGCAAGCAGTTTATACCTCCAGCAATGTGAAGCACAGATCAAAACAGTTCAAAGAGAAAAATGGTTCAAACTTCCTAGATTATTTACTTGAATTAGATGTGACAGGATATGGCTCGGATCACTTAATTGACAGGTCTTCATTTCACAAATGGCACCCCTGACCCAACTCTTCGGGCATATTCCTCATACCGTGTTCCGAAAAACTGTCTCAAAAAGTATTCTTCATAAGGTATTCGCTTAGCAAAAAAGCGCCAGACAACAGCTGCAAAAGCAATAGTTGATACGGGATTGCAGAGCATTATTTGAGAGCCAACAGACCAAATGAGGAAACCACAGTACCCTGGATGACGGATGTAACTATATATACCATGAGTAATCAACTGGTGTTGCTCCTCGTGATATGTCTTTATAAGATGTGTGAAGGCTTTCCCTGCTGTTAAAATTCCCATCTTCCTTATAATTTCCCCAATCACAACCAGTGCCAGACCCAAATCACTGATCACCCAGTGTTCCTTTAGCTCAGGTACTAAAACAATCTCAATGATGTATTCCAGCAATGAAAAGACCATTGCCACAATATAATGTTTGCTAATCAAAAGAGACTTTAGAGTTACATTTGATCTCCCATGAATGACAGCTGCTAGAAAGTATTCAGAACCGTGAAACAAGGCAATCGCAAGGAACATTTGAGATAACTGTCTGGAAGCGGTATAGCTAAGGATTTCTGTCATTTTTGCCAAATGGAGTCAATAAGTATGCCTTGTTTTGCAGTCTGGTTAGTCCTAATAAAATTTGATATGCCACAGAAAGAATTGGCTGGTGAAACTATCTGAGGTTCAGGGGTCAGACCTGAAAAAGATGCTTTGTATTGTAAAATTAGTACTGGAAATTGTATTCCGTCACCAAGAAAATGCTTTAAGTAGGACATCTGTAAAACAATGGATACACATAGATAAAAACAACTAAGTTTAATTCTCAAGCTTTCTCAAGCGATCAGTAACTTCAGGGCTTGTTTCGGATTAACATAATCACATTCTAATATGTCCTGCACTACTGCAATGCAAAAATAAAGATACAGGTTTAGAACACTGACATGGTGTTTGATTAGTGGTGGGCATTACCGCAATTATCCACCAATTGACAAACTAAATAAATTGTAACAGAGGCAACCAAACCTTATTTTACAAGGAAGGGTTGACTACACAAGATCAAACGACACCACTGGCTTCTATCAAAATCCAAATTTGCAACATATGTCATGCATTGTTGCGAATCTCTACATAATAGTCAATCCCAATCACCCATAAAAGATAAGGGTTGCACTAGGCAGTGGGCAACCAACTTAGAACTTTGTCAAATATTTATGACAAGCAAAATTTATTATCTTTCGAATTTTAGTAGCTCTAATGTTCTACTTTTACCTCATTCTTTCAATGATTATAACATCTTTCCCTTGATAACAAAACAGGGTTATCTAAAACAGCTTTTAAAAATAAAATTACCCACAAAGAGTTAGAGTATAACCAGTGGCGGACCAACGTTGGGGCAAATGTCCGCAAGTGCGGACATAAAAATTCATTTGCGAAGGACCGGGAGCCTGCTCACGCAGTTGTAGTAATCGGAGTAGGAGAGGTTACCTCTGCATTGGAAGAGCCCTGTCATGGAGGTTTGGCCACCATTCCCGTCATCGAGCTCTGCCTTCAATTTCTGCAGATCGATCCGTCAGCAACAGTAGTTTACAGCACTTCATTTCTAAAGAGAAAATAGTTGAAATAAAGAACATTACAAATAATAGCTATGCCACGCTCTTCCGAAAACCGTTGCAACTTTGGAGTTCACTGATTTGGATGAAAATAGCTCATAAGAACGGTAATGGAAACTAGAAGAAAAAGAAAAACGGCAGCAGAGAAGGAGAAGGAGGAGAAAAGAAGAATATATGCTAGGTTTACCTTATTTGGGCCTAATTTCTTTCTGTAGCCACTTTTTTCTTTCAGCAGTTTCATATTACATTTTCAAAATGGACTTTTGAGTTTTAATTTATGTAGTTGCTATTTATAGTTCTTTTTATTATTAATACACTTTACTTGTGTTATCAACTTTAATACTTCAATTGTTATTTTGGATTTTTCAGTATAGAATTATGGATGAATTTTTCTTAATCCAATAATGTTATTTATACACATATATAATATAATTTTGAGCGGGTTCATAACCTTATACATAAAACGTTGATTTAAATATTTTTTACTATTTTCTTTCTTAATATCTAATATTTAATGGAAATATTGACACGACACTATATTGTATTGTTATACCAATACATTTGTATTGACTTAACATTATATTGCATTGTCATATTATAATAAATGTTAAGTTTTTTTTGTCTTAATCCTCATATTTATTAGAAAAAAAAAACTCCTAAATAATCTGGAGTTCAGTTAAGAGATAAATAAAATCTAATCAATAATTATTTCGATCAATGATTTAATTCAGTAGTATACGAATGATTCAACCTTAAGTTAAACATATTAATTAACTGCGCACAATTTAAGTTAATAGAAGAACTAAAATTTCTTAATTAGTAGAAAAAAATTCGACAGAAAATAGAGACAAAAAATAGACACAATTAAGTCTTATACATATAAATTACAACAAAGAAAGTAAATGATTATCGTGCAAATTGTACGAAATTGTGCAGGTTAGAAGTACAAGTAAGGTTCACAAATTAAAAGCTTAATTGTTTTGTATGCTTGTGATTCAAGTTATGTACAACTACGGGGCAAGAAAAATGGTGTTATTTGGGATTAGTCCAATAGGTTGCAGCCCTTATACATTGGTCCAAAGCAGTCCATATGATAGAACATGTGTTGAAGGAGTCAATTCTGCAATCCAATTATTCAACAACAGATTGAGATCTCTTGTTGATCAACTCAGCAGCCAGCTGCCGAATGCAAGATTCATCTATGTAAACGTTTATGGTATCATGCAAAATATATATCATATGTAAGCAACCCATCATCCTTTGGTAATTATTTCCTGCCTAAAACATTTGCTATTTGGTCGAGAGACAAATTTTAGACATAGTTCGTGCTCATTTTGTTCCCATGTATGTGCTCATTTGAACCCCCACTAAGTGGGCGGACATAAAAAAAATTCTGAGTCCGCCACTTAGCAACCTCAATATGACATGACATGGATGGAAAGTAAAACATCAACACATTTCACATTGAACATACTAAATTGACTTCCCGAACTCCAAATTTCACATGTACTTTTTTTTTCTTAAACACTCTTTCAATTGAATTATAATTACAACTGCCACATACGCATATCTTGCTCAAAATATTTTCCAGCGACCCAAATTGCGTCACCTATGTCTATATGCAGAATGTAATGCACACATAGGTTGTTCAATTAACCTAATTAATGCTTACTTTGTAAAAAAAACTAATCAATGCTTACAGTCACATAATCAATAGGTTAAATTTCAGATGTTCATATGATGAACAAAGGACGAAAGGAATCATGAAACAAGTGCGACTAACCTGCGATAGCGCGACAGCGACGGTGCTTTGTTGGAGTTTGGCAGCGGCGCACGACGTAGAGGCTGAGAATAACTTTTTCAGGTTTTTCTCGACTATCGAGTGTAATGAATAAGGTAAGCAGAATATTTTTATTTTTATTTTTTTTGCAAACGGGGTTGTTTTTTTATCGGTTTAGTTACCCTATTTCATTCAGCCACTCGCCCACCATGGAAAACAAATAATAATCGTTCAAGTTTTTATTAACTTTAAAATGGACGAGCATGATTTGAGAAGGTAACCCTATAGGAAAGAAGTTTAAAAAAATAATATTGACGAGTGTTACATATTTATATTTCTGTTAATATTGAATTATTTAAGAAAAAAATAAATTACACTGACAATATTAAATAATTTTGAAACAATTTGAATAATAATGTTCAGTTTGGATTTGTATAATAAGTCGTGTGAGTGAATGGGTGATTCAAGGGCTTTATGATCATGTTGATACATGGATTTGTAATTTGTGATTTTATTGTGATGTCAAAGTGCTTATAGTAGGTGTATATGCTTAATATCTATATATGCGATAATATATTTAGTGAAAGAGTATTTTATTGGAGACTGAAAAACATAAAGGAGTTGTATAATTATATATTAATTGTGAAAGTTTAATATTAGTAGAAACAAAAATAATTAAGCCTTATACATATAAATTAATTGCGCACAATTTAATTTAATAGAAGAACTAAAATTTCTTAATTAGTAGAAACAAAACTTGACAGAAAATAGAGACAAAAAATAGACACAATTAAGCTTTATACATATAAATTACAACAAAGAAAGTAAATGATTGTCGTGCAAAATTGTACGAAATTGTACAGGTTAGAAGTAAAAGTAAGGTTCACAAATTAAAAGTTTAATTGTTTTTGTATGCTTGTGATTCATGTTATGTACAACTATGGGGCAAGAAAAATGGTGTTATTTGGGATAAGTCCAATAGATTGCAGCCCTTATGTATTGGCCCAAAGCAGTCCATATGGTAGAACAGTTAGAGTATAACAAAACAGGGTTATCTAAAACAACTTTTAAAAATAAAATTATCCACAAACAGTTAGAGTATAACCATGATGAAACATAAAATTAATTAACCAAAAATGCAGACACCAATTACAAACACGATAACAACAATTCCAATTAGGTGAAGGAGTTCAAGAAATAATCAATTACACAATTACTATACGGTGAATACCCCTTCCCAGCTCCGAGAATTATAGTTGATTGAAATTAAAAAAAAAAGTATCCATCGAAGTGTCTAACAAAAAAGAGGAAATCGAGAAAGAAGCTTCCAAATTATAGTACCAGATTTAATTCACCATTTCCGAAACTGCAACAATAAAGCAGAGTTTATACAACAATAGGAACTGAAACACCATACCGTATTGCGATTGTCCGAATTGCAACGTTGTGCTGAGATGATTGACTGTGGCGTGTGCGGAGAAATCGAGGCAAAATGCGAAACTCTCTTTTCTTTGTTTCGAAATGTGATCGAGAAAGACTCGCCCAAAGAGCTCTACAGTAGTGCCTTGCGGGGTCGTAGGTCCGGTCAACGGGAGCTAAGATCCGATTCTTGCATTCATCTTAACTCAGATTTCTACTTCTTCTTACCCAGTTTGAAGAAAAGAGAGTGAGTTTTATTCCTTTCTCACTGAGGAAACTTGGCAAAGGTTTCCAAGCCGTAGTCCAAGAGGCGAAGCTGGTTTGAAAAATCCTAATTAATTCATGAACAAGATGATTGCTCTAGCAAAATGGTCACACACTGCTATTTGGTTTATTAATCACTCCCTCCATTCTCAAATTTTTTTTCTAATATAAGAAAATTTTAATTAATTTTATTTCATTTAATATTACTATATTTAAAATATTATTCATTTAATTGAGCTGTGATATGCAACAGATTAATTAATTTTCTTAATTAACATTATTTTTATCCTTGTATTTAATTTTTCCTTTTGGTATTTAAACTTAAAAGAAAATACTTTAAAAAAATATCTTTTTCTAACCAGATAATTTACTCTTTAAAATAAAAAAGTGGAAATTTTTTTCTTAAAAAAAATAGTTTAGTTAAACACAAAAAAAAATGTTTATTTTATTAAAAATTTTCTTTTTAAAAAAAATTTAAACAAATAAATACTTATAATGCAATTTTGAATAATGATATATGGAAACTCAATATATATATATATATATATATATATATATATACACACACATAAAGAATTCTTATGTGGTGGTGTTTCTCTTCATGCTCTTCTTGGAAGCTCAAGTTAGAGATAAGAGATAATGAATGAGTACCAATGATAGGTTAAAATGAAGTTGGTTACCTAAAATCTTGGTGTCCCCTTTTATAGTGTTGTGAAATTATCAAGAGATTTAACTCAATTAGTTGAGTAATGTGAGTGTTATAGGTGTTATAGTTTATGATATTGTGTTCAATTTCTATAAAAAAATAATAATATGTTAACGCTAGTATATTTTAATTATCTATAAGATTGTTACTTACCCAACAAATATAATTTTGTTATGGAGATTTCTAGATGATCTCAATCTTTCTTCTTATTTAATTAGTAGAGATATATTGCTAAGGGAGTTACATTTGTGCTCTTATATTAGGACTGACGAGGAGGGCAAATGAGTATATCTTAGCACTATGTCACTTGTCACGTCAATTTTGTGAACCCTGAATAGTACAGTCATATTTTTCTCTAAAGGTGTGATGTGATGACAAGATGGAAAATATAAATTGATGTAAAAAAATGCGATAAATTAATCTTACCTATTAGAATTCATAGTATAGAGGAGAGAAAAGAGAAAAAAAAGGATAAAACTGAAAATGAATATTACTTAAATGAACAAATCAAATTTATGGACTTATATAGCCACACCTAATAATCCTAATATCCTATTATCTCCAATATCCCCCCGAAAGCTAGAAGTGCAAATTAGCATTTTCAGTTTGGGATGAATTATACAATCCAAGATAGAAGAAATACAATGCAACATAGTAATGAAAACTACAAAGAAAAATATAAGTCGTAATCACAACAACTAAACAAAAAAGTGACAGCGCCCGAATTGCATAACTGGTAATTGCTATGCATACATAAATGTTATATGTAAATTACATATCAATTATTTTCTTTTTCTTCTCTTAATGCTTCTTTTGTGAGTAAATCGTAGAAATTTACCTTTTTCTGAGCTTTTATCCAGTAGATGCTAAAAATTAGTTGATTTATAGTGTGTTGATTGTATTTTTTTTTTTGTAGAAAATGATACAATAGAGACATGGAAGATAGATTGAAGATCTGGAGTGGCTTGCTCAACGCGCAAATGCAGGCTCAACGTGCAGGTGCAGGCAGGCTCAGCGCGCAGGTGCAGGCCCTAGCTTGGCTTTTTTCTATCCTTGTCTGTCTCCCTTTTTTTGGTATGTTTTTCCCTTTTTATACTTCAAAACGCACACTTCATGTTTTTCAGAATTGAGTGTGAGTTGAGCCTGCACTTTTCGTGCTGAGCCTGCCTGCACCTGTGCGTTGAGCGATCCACTCCAGATCTTCAATCTATCTTCCATGTCTCTATTGTATCATTTTCTACAAAAAAAATAATACAACCAACACACTATAAATCAACTAATTATTAGCATCTACTGGATAAAAGCTTAGAAGAAGATAAATTTCTACGTTTTACTTACAAAAGAAGCATTAAGAGAGAAAAAAGAAGATAATTGTTATGTGATTTACATATACATTTACATATGCATAGCAATTATCAATAACTCTTGGAATTGTCCTTAAATTTGTGAGACTATTTTGTCATTAAGTAATACTCAATAATCAATTTGACAATAAGTTATATTTTTAGGACCAATTTCATATTAAGTTGTAAAATTTATGGACTAATTTGTCATTAAATTGTCTACATGACTAGTTTATCGCATTTTTGCTCATTCAGATATTAAATTTAAATTTTCATCTTTTAATGATTTTCAGGGACAAATTTGATTATTTATCCTTTATTTAGTTTTGGTACCCATGATATATGATCCAAAACTTATTCACATTTTTTTAACAATTACTATTATTTAGTTTTGGTACCCATGGTGTGATATGGTGCAATATATCTACCAGTTTTATTGATAACTAATCTCTATCGAGAATTATAACTGATCATTTTTAATGGAGTCTTCCCTCCATTCATATTTTCTTTATACACAATGCTCAAATTTAAAATTTTACTTAAAAAAACCAAATCTAATATTAGCCACACTAATGACTTATTTTTCCATAACTATTATTTGAGAAAATAGGTTATTTACACTTTCGCATTCCAACTCTAAACTCCTAGTATTATTGTTGTTTTTTAACATGTTTGAGAAATAATCTTATTTAAGAATATGTGAATGTAGACATTTTACTAAGTAGAGATTCCAACTACGGAAATTCTTAAATTTTTTAAAAAATAGTATGATCCAATTATAAATTATCATAATTATTATTTATGTAATTATTCATATAATAATTTATACAACAATAATTTGGGCAAAACTTACCAATGATCACAACTTTTCACTTAATCTCAAAATGAATCACTTGAATTAATAGATGGAATTTTGGAATTAGATTCACAATTGGTCCCTCAATCAAAGTTTCCAAACCACATATACTCCCAACACCCATTGTCATTAGTGTCATGGAAGTCCTCTACAACCATCTTCATGTTTTTTTTTTTTCTCATGTCATGTTTTCGCTATACAAAACTTGGTGTCTTATGTGTCATACTCTTGATCTTAATATTCATTCATAAATGTGGGCAATATATCTTGAACTTTTACTAAATTACACATAATCTCATTATTATTTTTATTTTCCTATTCTAATCCCATTAAATTTATACCCCTCAATACATTATATTAACATCCATTTAAAAATATTATACTTGTACCCCTCAATACATTCTCAAATCTTATACTAAACTGGTAAACCCCCTAAAATATTAATTAAGATGAATGTAATGGTTAAAAAAAAATAAAAAATATTTGTGTTATTACACAAATTTTCATGGAATGTTATAATTTATTCTTAATTTTAATATTATCAATTAAGAGTTATACGTATATTTTTTTACATCTCAAAAACATACTTATAAAATTATTAAGTACATATTAAGACAAAATTTACAAGAGGTGTAGAATTTTTTTAATATATATATATATATATATATATTTAAAATTAGTCAAAAAAATTTAGTCCCTATGCAAAACAAGGTTACACTTTATAAGAATTGAATTCAACTTCTGTTTCATAAATTAAGCATGTGTTACCAACTAAATTTGATTCATTTAGTTGGATTACTAATTTATTAAGTTAAAGTATTCAATTTGTCCTCAAACTATTTTTTTCCAAGTAAGTCCTCAACTATTTTTGAATATAGGTCATTAATCATATAATTTTTTTTAATTAAGTCCCTAAATTTTTTAGAACATATACATTCAATTTTCAAGCGGCCACAAACTAATCTCTAGATTGTTTTTTTTATAGATTTTTTTAAGCTTAAAAATTTACTTAAAAATTATCAAATATTTCAAGTAAATAATTTAGAGATAAAAGATTGAATTACTTTAAAATAATTATTTTAAAAGTTATCAAATTTATCATATATAATAGATTATGATTGAATGATTCTATGAAACTTTTTACATTGTGAGCGTATAACATTTTTTTATTCAGCTTAAAAAAAGATTATGCACTACTAGTTTAAAAGTCTTATAGAGTTTTTCAATCATAATTCATCATATATGATAAGTTTAATGATTTTTAAAATAATTAAATAATAATTTATATTAAATGAGAATGTAATCAGACGTTTGATGGTAAAAAAAAAATTAGACTTTTTATGAGAATCTTAGATAAGAATCTAAGTTCACTTTTAGGTTTCAATGTAATTAGGGTGGTTTTCGATTTTAAGTTTTAAAATTTTAAAAAACTAAGTCCAGTATTAGGTTTCAATTTTGAAAATTTTAAAAACTTTTGGATTGAATTTTAAAAATGATTCTAGCTTTGACCATGACATTTGCTAAAGAAATATATGTACAAGGTAATCTACACTCCAGCTAATCTCTATAATTATTTCGGGAAATGAAAAAAAATTCTCCAATTAAATGTTTTAAGTAATTATTTTATCGGTGGATAAACATTAAATTCAATAATTTCACTAATTTGTTTCTGATACTACTTTTATTTTTTGGGAAGGAATAATACTACTAATAATATAATATTATCCTCTAGTTCATACTCGAAAACCCTGCTAGTGTTGTTCCGTGGAGAGCGAGAGTGAGGCGAAGGGCAGAAAGCTAGAAGTAAAAATGTCATTAGCTTATAAGCTCACACTGTTCCGCACCCGTCGACCACCCCTGGCCGGAATGGGTCTCCTTCGTCGACCGTTTGAGCACCAAAGGCTACCTCCCCAAACCCTCCTCTTCTTCCGACGACATCGTAAGCCTTTACACCAACATGAACTCTCTCAAGGACGCTTGTCTCAGCTTCTCGCGTGACCGTTACGACCTTTTCAAGTTCATTTTTCTCTTTTCTCCTTTTCATGCCAAAAAAATACATAAATTGAACTTGCTTAATTTCAATTACTTGGGTCTGTGTAGAAGGAAAAAAAACTTATCGAGAATTTGTATGAGAAGAAAATTAAAAAAGGTACAATGCATTAAGTTTCTCCTTTGAGTTAAGTCTAAACCTGAACCTTATACCTTAAAACGAATTAAGTTTCTCCATGAGTTAAAATGAGCTTTTGGAGAAGCTAATTGAAAGAACTTCTACAAATTAGTTTATGTGTAAGCTAATTTTTACTTATAGAAAAACTTATTTCATTTAAGCTTTTCATTTTCTCCTCCTATACGTTCTTGTTGAAAAGTTTATCCAAACAGAACCTTAGTTTATTTGGTGATGATTGAGGGAAAAAACTGTTGTTATTGTTTCTGCCTTTTCTCAATTTGGCTTGGCTTAAATATGTTTTTCATATAATATATCCTTTTCCAGTTTACTACCTTTTTTTTTTATTACTTAGACATTTTCAAACTTTTACTTTTGGTACGTGTCATTGGTCCAAGTCATATGTTAGTTTGTCACATTATCACTTAACGGACTGAGATTAATGATATGTACCAAAAGCAAAAGTTTGGAAATGTCTGGTAGTAAAATAAAATAAAAAAATTAGGTAGTAAACTGAAAAAGGGATATATTACATGTATGAAAAACATACTTAAGCCATTTGGCTTTGTAAGAATTCATGATGACAAGGGTATATGTAAATCTGAGGTTAGTATTATTACTTGTTCAGTAAATTTTGTTAGGTTGTTTGTTATGCTAAGCAGGTTGCTGCCTACGAACGATATGTAGTTGAGGGTGGGAGCCCTAAATCTAATCTTCTCTGTAAAGCTGTTACTTCGGCCAAGAGGCTGAGAGCTCACCTGCAATTAGATGAAGGGGTTGTATATGTGTTAGTTCATTTTTATTTTTTACTTTCAATATTTCAGCGCAAGTATTGATGTTTTGAAATTATTGGTTGCAACTTTCAAGTAATAGTTAATATAGAGAAATGTTAAGAAAGTATGCATTAATTTGACATTCCTTTTTCAACACACTCTTTATTATTGTGTGGATGAAATCTTATGCTGTTCTCATAAATGGTAGTGCAAAATTTTACTCAATAATGAAGTGTGAGTGTTGGAGAATGTATTGTTAGTATTTCTTCTAGTTAACGAAGCAAGATTTTAATTGTTGTTATTATTAGTCTACGTATGACAGTATGAAATTTTATTTTATTTTATTATTATTTATTTTTTATTTTTCTGCCCGAGTTTGAGGGCGTATTTTGCTTCCTTATGATCTGACAAGGTAAGTTTGCTTCCATCCAGGTTTGTGGTGCTTGCAATCTACGAAGCTCTTGTGATAGAGCTTATGTGATTCTAAAGGATTTTGAAACTGATGCTCGAACTATTGATATAGTTCGAATACTTTTGTTCTACGCACTAGATCCACTAGTGCTTTTTGGAGGAGACAAACCACCGGGCCGAGAAGTTGTTGAATCATCCGCCAGAAACTTCTCTCTCAGCTAATTGAGTTAAGTGAGTCCCCTGCTCCTGCCCCTGCTTCTGCTCATTCAAAGCCTACTGCACAGGATGCTGTGGGAGAAATCCAATCTCCAAGTGTTACGACTAATCAATTGTTTAAAGATGTTGAGATGAAGAAAGGTGACTGGATGTGTCCAAAGTGAGTTATTTTCCCTCATGGAATCATATTCTCTGTGTGTGTAGTAATTAGTAACTTCTGCACGTGAATTCGTGAAATTTCAGTTTTTACATTTTCACATAATTGTTAATACTGAAGTAAATTTTCTCCATCCACCTGGGATTTTACTTCCAAAATCAAGCAAGTGATCTGTCAATGTCATCTATTGATTCTCTGCAACTTTTACTAGGATAATAGCAACTAGATATTATAGATTTAAAGCTCTATCTTAAAACGTACAGTAAGAATTATACTTTGTTCCTGCATAATACAATTTATTTTCGGTTTGATTGTTTTTAACGTTAGTATTCTTTCATACGTATTTTTGGCCAGTGGATGAGTAGATTTGTTTTATAATTATAATTTATATCCCTTTTGTCAGTCATACAAGTTTCTTGTTATATTTTCTTTTCTTTTTCCAGTGAGATAGTTTATAGTTTGTTTGTTTGTTTGTTTTTTTATCGGCCAATGTTAGTTGTTAAATGTTAGTGTTTTTGTTAGTTTTTAGTGGTAATACTCAGTTAGAAGAATTGTTGACCAGTGTGATCGGTGTATTTGTTTTATTTATACCCATTTTGTGAATGATTCAAGTTTATTTTCTGAGTAATAGTTTTTAGTGATGGTATTCAATGCAAAGTATTTTTGGCTGGTGGATGATTGGATTGATTTTACATCCCTTTTGTTAGTAGTACACTTCTTCCTTATCATGAATATTGATGATTTAGCTTTTCACAATTGTTCGTGTTAGTGGAAATGTTACATGTCATTTGATCTTAAATTTGATCTTGGCTATTTAATAATTCACTGGTAAGAGTTTTACCCAAAATTTCTTGCAGATGCAATTTCATGAACTTCTCTAGAAATACGCTATGCCTGAATTGTAATGAAGACATGCCTAAGGATATTAACCCATCTACTGTTCAAATGAGGCCAGTAGATTGGACCTGTCCTGAGTAAGTCCTCTACTTGCTTACTAGCTTTTCTCGTTACGCTATCCCTTATTTGGTGTCTTCTGGTCTGTGATGATTGCTTTTTGGTTTTGCTAGATGCAATTTTTTAAATTTTGCCAGAAACACACGATGTCTAAAATGCAAAACAGAGGGGCTGACGAAGGAAGCCAATACTAATAAAGTTGAAAGGAAAAAAGGAGATTGGACTTGTCCACAGTGAGTCCCCTATTTTGCTGACAAGAAATTCCCATTGATCCTATTTTTAGTTTCTGTTTCCTATGATAGAAGATGAATCATTTTCATGTCAATAATTAAAATTTTGTTGCCTGTCTATAAATTTAAACATTGATAGCTTTCAGACATCAATATCGTAACATTTTTTCTACTGTCTCTATATTTTGTTACCATTCTTCCCTTTAATGTCTTTCATATTTCATGCTTCATCTCTTTCTCATAAATTTTTAGTTTTGTAAAGATATTTCATGATAATAAGCTTTCTTTCTTGGTTGGGCCCTTATTGAAGCCTTTTCCAGAAAGTTAAAAAAACTTTATGTACAATTTGACTGTGATAATTACCTGTAACTATTTTTTGGGGGCTTTTTTTCTGTTTGTAACGTACAACATTCTTAAAATTTTCAATATGATCCTTTCATTTAACATGAGTTTCATAATTAATTCATATATTTTTTAATTACAAATATTAAAGTATTTAAATTACCATTCTGCTTGTGATCTGTTTTATGTCTTGTATTCTTTTACCAGAGTATTTGCACTTTGTTGGTCAGCTGCATTTGGCACTAATGAATAATGTTAGGTCTCTCGCTTTGCATTAATAATTGAATTCGTCAAAGCTTCTATTTTTCTTCCCTCAAACTCATCCATATGATCATATTGGGCAACCACTGGAATAAACAACTTCATGATGTTACTATTCCAGTATATTATAGACTTGATTGTATGTTAAATAAGCCCTGTATATCTAATCTATTGTTGCTGCAGTATAATCTATTCTCTGCATTTTATTGATATGTTATGGAGTACGGGTGGAGGGATGGACTTTTGTCTTTAGGGGTGTTTTAGTGGCCATATATATATATATATATATATATATATATATATATTATTTTATTTTTAATCGATTCAATCACACCCTTAACAAATATCTTCTTTCCTTTATTTTTACTGTAACTCCTGAACGCTAGTTACTTGTTATGATACTACCTGAAAACATGTTACTGATATGCTATCACGATAATTTATTGCTCCTTTATGTGTATGACTTTTATCCATCTCTACCTAAAACTGTAAATCACAGTAAAATTTCAGCTAAAAGTAGTTACAACTTGAATGAGCAAGAGCAAAATTTATATTATATTATGATTATTGATATCCAAGTATAGCAATAGAGCACTAGAATCAATGACTTTTTAACAGTGAAGATACCGTCTGATGATGTTTTTGTATATCTAGATGTGGGTTCATGAATTATGCTAGGAACACGAAATGTTTGCGTTGTCCTGAGACAAGGCCTAAGAAACATCCTGGTGACTGGAATTGTCCCGGGTAAGTCATCTTTCTCTTCCCCCAACCTGAAAACACCTTGTTCCCCCCATCTTACATCATGTATACCTGATTTCTTCCATTATGCAAGGAGTATGTAGTCAATATGTTGCCACTGCCTATAAACAGTTAGTTCCATTTTTTCATGGATGTTCCTATGTATGTAGGTGTGGGTTCATGAATTTTGCCAGTAAAATGAAGTGTTTGAACTGTCAAGAGCCAAACCCAAGTTCCAAGAAATATAACGGGGATTGGAGTTGCCCCCAAGTAACTCCATTGTTTTTCTTCCTTCTCTCCCCATCTTATTTCCTTGCATGCACGCTTAAAGTTTCTTGTTTCATGTAGATGTGATTTCTACAATTATGCAAGAAATATGGCTTGCTTGAAGTGCAATACTGAATGCCCTAAAGAACAACCAACCGTTGACTATGATGACCATGAATGGAGACGATCAAACTGATTAAAAAACCGCCATTGAGGGATGTACAATTTTGGTATTGGCGGTAACAAATATTGTTATAGATTCATTTCTCTGCTCATTTTTCTTTCTCAATCTTCCAATTAATGGTGCTAAGTGCTTCTTAACTTAATTAGAGATACTTTTAAAGTTATTTGATTGCATATGAATTTGTGTTTTAATATAATCATGTACAGAGCTAAAAGCAAATTTACAGAGATTGAATCTTGTGAATGTTATAGCTTTATTTTGTTTCAGATTCCAAACATAGCCCTATGAATATATATATTTGCATCCACACTTAGAATAGATATGTGATTTCTGAATTTAATTCATAAATAGGAAATTTAATTTCTACCTAGACATATGGGGTTTCTGAATTTCTTTCTCCATTAACCGTTGATGGCTACAGTTTAAACTTTCGGCAATGCTCATATTTCCATGGCTTTTTCATATTTTTCGTTCTTAGTGAATTCATCCGTCAAAATTTACTGCTGAGATGAATAATCTAAACAAGGATTTTCATGAATGAAATGCGTTTAATAGCTTCAATTGAATTCCGAATTTCCAGAAATTTTATAACTCTCCATACAGAGACGGTGGTGCTTGGTTTCACCATTTTCTATTTTTATTTTCAAAGAAAATGAGAGAGAATATGCTTGGTTTGATATTTTCAATTTCAGAAAATGAAGTCAGTATTTCTGGAAATATTGAAAACAACAAAAAGATGTTTTCCGCGTTTTTGCTGATCTTGCAATGGTATTTTTTAAATTTTCATGACTTCATTCGGTTCCAACTTACTTTCTCTCTCTTTGAAACATGGGACTGTGCATTCAGAAACTTGATCGTGGTTGCATTCTCTCTCAAACCGTCATAAGTTCAAAAATAGAAAATGAAAAAGAAACGTATTTTCTAAATTATGAAAACTTGAAAATGAAAACAAAATATTTTCTCAAACCAAGCATCACTCTTGAAACAGAAAAGCATTTCATATAAAGCAAAAACTATTTAGAGGTTCAAGCTCCTAAATTGTCACCCATTGATTTATCTTTACATTAAACCTGTAAGAGTAAATTATACTCGCACCTCCTGTGTTTTCTCAAATTTCACCTATTACCCCTCCCTTTTTGCACATTACTTTTACCCCCTCTGTTAATTAAACGGTATTAGGAAGGAGGGGGTCTAGGGGGTCTAAGTGTAATGTGAACTACACAACTAAAGGGGTTTTTTGTAGGGTACAAAAAAGGAGGAATATCGGGTGAAATTTGAGCAAAACACAGGGAGTCGGAGTTTAATTTACTCTAAGAATAATAATAAAGAAAGTTAAGGCTTAAGGGTAAGCTTGATTTATGAAAGAAAGACAAAAGCGAAAATAAAGAGTAAAAAGGGAGATGATCTTTTAAATTGTTTGGTTGAGTAAAAAGTAAAAAAAAAAAAAAAAGATAAATTATAAAATAACATAAATATCTTAAATAAAAAAAAGATGTTATAATAAATAAGTATATTTTATCTTTATATAATCTTTTCCCCTTCTCATTATGTCTAAAATGAGAAAGAAAAATATTTAATAAGTGGGACTACGGACTACCAAAGGAAGATGGACAAAAGCCACAATAAGATTCTAAAACTAAACCAACAACCGAATACTAAAATGAATTAAAAATGCATTAGTTAATATATAAACTTGACAGACAATGAGGTCACTGTTTTCAATTTCTGTACTTGTCTTTTAAACAAGTTCAATAATAAAAATACAATTTCAAAGGGAAGTAAAGTGTTTCACCTTCTATACATTTAATACGACTACAACAATCAAAATACAAGAAAAAGAAATTAACAGATGAAAAACATACAAAGTATTCATGTAACTTAATATGTAACTGAGGTGTGTCACTGCATATCCAATGTGGAATAATAAAAACATCAGCAGCAGCGAGGACACTGCAAAACCCAACTCCTCTCTGATCAAAGAGTTACTAAATTTACAAACCATTCATGCAAACTCAACAATGATAGAAATGTAAGTAGCTATGGAAATGAGGTGTGTGTCACCTTTTAATATCTTTTCAACAAGCCTCTAGAAATCATTTCACGAAGAACTTTCTCTGCCTTAACATTCTCATCTTTTTCAAAGAGAGCATTGATGATAATTTCAAAAGTAACAGCATCAGGGATGCAACCATTGTCTTCCATATTTGACAGCATGGCCAATGCTTCATCAAGCAAGCCCTGTTTACAAAGCCCATTGATCATAACAGTATAAGTGTAGACATCTATATGATAGCCTTTAGTCAAAAGATCTCGAAAAACTTCTTGTGCATCCTTGAGTCTTCCACCTTTACATAGTCCATCAAGAAGTATATTGAATGTGTACATATTTGGTCGAATTCCCCGATCTTTCATTTTGTTGAACAATGCAATTGCCTTGTCAAGATGACTGTTTTTGCATAATCCATCTATTAAGGAACTGTAGGTGATTACATTTGGCTGTTGACCTCTGTCACACATCTCATCAATAAGATCCCAAACATAAGATATTCTCCCTGATTTGCACAAACCATCTATATGAGAACTATATGTCACTGTGTCAGGAACCATATTTTTCTGAAGCATTTCCTTAAAGAGATTCAATGACTCATCCACCATTTTACTCTTACAAAATCCGTTAATCAGGATATTGTAAGTCTGAACATCAGGAGTCACTCCCATTGGGGACATAGCATTGAATACATGTTTTGCCTTCTTCACTTCATAAACTAAGACATACCCATTCATTAAAGTACTATAAGTAATAACATCAGGTTTCACGCATGCTTTCAGCATAACAGCTAACACATTTTTGGCTTCTTTCACCTTTCCTTCTTTAAATAATGCATCAAGCAGGATACTATAGGTATAAACATTTGGGTTGATAGGTTTCAATACCATTTCATTTAGCAAACCAGTGGCTTCTTTCAACTTACCCACAATGCAGAAGCCATATATTAGAGTAGTATAAGTGACAACATCAGCAGAAATTCCCTTGACAGTCATTTCAGAAAATAAAGCATAAGCCTCACTTACAAGTTGATCTTTGCAGAGGGCGTCAATAACTGTGCTGTACATCACCACGTCAGGCTTAGTCAGTCGTCCATCAATCTTTCTCAGCAACTTGATGGCAGCTCTTGTTTCTCCTATTTTACAGACTCCATTGATCAAAGTCCCGTAACCAACTTGGTCCAGCCGAAATCCTTGTGCTAATAGCTTGTCGTGAAAGTGGAGTGCTTTGTTGACTTGTCCCTTAAGACAGAGACCTTTGATGAGTGTTGTGAAGGATATGGTGTCTGGCTGGTAACCCATCTTGAGAATCTTTGCCAATACAGAGAAGCCGAAAGTGATTTGACCCATATGACAGAAACAACTAATGAGAATGTTCAAAGTAACGAGGCTTGGAACAATTCCCTTGAGTTCCAATCGGTGAGAAAGGGAAACAGTAGTGGGATACTTCTTCATCTTCACAAGGGATCCTAAAATCTTGTTAAATTCGATGATGGGTGGGGTATGACGCATACACAACATGCGATTGAATTCAGAGACAACATTTTCAAAGGATGGAGGCTGAGAGTGAAAGTGAGAATGGAAGGTTGAGAGTGAGGGGTTTGGAAGAAAAGAGGGAAAATTGGGAATGGAAAGTGAGACAGAAAACCTTAACCTTCGTGATAATGACATTGTTCAGAATGGATTGTGTTTGTTGGGGAGAAATCAAAGCTCGGTTTTGTCGGATTTCAGCTTCGGCGTAAAGGCAATGCAAGAACTTATGGAAAGGCTTATAACTTAGGGCACATACAAAAATTCTCTTCTTTTCTTTTACTTGACTAGAATTGCTTGCTAATTTACTAAAATTAGTGTAATCCCACCTCTTTTAACCCTACTTTTTCTTATTGGTTAAACTTTTTGTAAATAAAAAAAAAAATATATTATATTTAATGATTATTTTTCATATAATTTTTGATAAATTTCAATAATAAATAATAAGATGTGTGTTATAAAATATAGTATATTGTATTGTCATCATTCCTTGTTAAAAAAACAAAATCATATGAATTAATCTCACTTTTGATTCATTAATTTTACATTTTTTTGTTTTGGTATATTAAATTTAAAACGTTTAGTTTTAATTTTTTATGTTTTTAAAAGTTTTAATTTTAGTAGTTAGTATTTTATTTATTAAATTTAAAATTATCTTGTTATGTCGAGAATGTATTTGTTATGTTTTGTGCTTTTTATACAGAGCTTTTTCAATAAAATATTTAAGCTTTTCTACATATTATTTTTTCTTCATCTTGTAAACCTTAAAAACAAAAATGTTGGAACCAATATATTGAAAGACTTGTAACATTGCATTGTAGTCCATGCAAAATGTAGATAAACAACTAATTAGTTGCAATACTTAGGCCTAAAGGATAGTTAGTAATTAAATGTGATGCATTAACAACAACAACCACAACAACAAAAAGACAACATTGGCTAATCATTGATGACTTTCAAAAGTTTCGTATTTAAGGGGAAGTGACATAATTAGAAAACAAAATTTTGCATTTAGATTGATACTAGATTGGTTTCGTATTTAATAGTGGTATACTTTTTTTAACATAATTAACATTTTTTGTTATTCCTTTTTTTCTTTATCATATTACTCATCTTATATATAGTATATCTTTTTCTTCTCTTCATATCTCAAATTATAAGATTTATTATACATATGAATATCAATATCCTCTTGATTATAAAGAATAATCAATTATAATCAAATATATGCAAAAGTTAAAAACATATGAGTTTGTAGACATACATTATGAGTATAATTTTTTTTTCATTTTTAAACTAATTATATATCATCCTTTGTATGACTTTTAAGTCAAGATTTAAATATGTTTTTAGTCCTTTAAATTTGAATAATTTTTTTTAGTCCTTCAAAAAAAGTTCTATTTTTTTAATCTCTCACATTTTTGAAAAATTACTTTTAATCTATCTTATTCTTTATGTAAATTGTGTTAGAATTTATGATGATTTTACATCGGCAAAAAAAATTTAACTTAATTTCTTTAAAATGATTTATAATAATTTAAAATCATTAGCATATGTAAAAAATTACAACAATTTCACATTAATGCTTTTATTTTTATTCTTTAAAATTGTCAAAATATGTAAAAAAAAGTCACCAAATCATAGAGTAAAATATTTTGACAGTTTAAAACAATCAGAAATCGTTTTTAAAAAAATAAATTTTGGTAGTTAGAACCCACCACGAAATGAGAAACTATGAACACAGTAAATAAAGAAGAATTAAAAATAATTTTTCAAAAAAAATCAAGGACTTAAAAGAATAGTTATCCAATTTAAATGACTAAAAACATATTTAAAATTTAAGTTAATTATTATAAAAATTAACAAACTTAACATTATATTAAGATGATTTGTAATTGAATTCCAATATACAAAATCTTCTCACTTCGAGTGCTTATATTACTTATTCAAATTATATGTATGTTATAAAATGTACTTACTCAAGAATAGCTAGCAATTACAAATAAATAAAATGGAAGGCAATAACACAAGTTGTAGGGCTTACGTTTGAATATAAGACTTAATTATCCAATTCATCAAAATTAAGAAAAATAGTTAATTTAGTTGATAACAATAAACATGTCTTAAATTTTTATCTACTTTTTCAAAAATTTCATTATCATTAATGTTTTTCTCTCATCTAAATGCATGTTAATATAACATCTTTATTATTTAATTAAGGATTTTTTAAAGTCTAAAAATTATTAATACATAGACAAAATGAATTTGTGTCTTATATCAAGGAACAAACAAATTTAAAAAGTTGGGTCTTATAAATAGAAATGATGATAGTATCACATAACCTACATTCTAATTTCTAACCACAACAAAGGTTGCATATTTACTTTATAAAAAGAGAAACAACAACACGAAACCTTATCCCATTAGGTGATGAGGTAGGCTACATTATCAAATAAAAATAAAACTAAATCGTATAATTACAACGACAAATTTTATTCCCATCACAAACTATGCCAATCTCAAAACCGTAATGGATGAACTAGTGAGTACAAAGCCCTCCCCACTTGACATTATATTTATATGTACAAAATGACAAATACATATCATTGGAGAATAGAATAATTTCCATGATTTGGGATTCTCGAAAATGCATACCATGTATCACTCACATCCTTTCTTCCATTGAGCTATGGAACTGATTTTGAAATATTCACATCCTTTCCTCTATTGAGCTTACGCTTATCCCTGCTAGGTTTTTGCGTGCTTAGGGTCCCTTTCACACTAGTTCCAATAGGATGTTTGGCAGTTTGAGATCCAGGACCACCCCATGCTTAACAGTGATGAGAAATAATATTTAAAAATGGATGGTTCTATCCTAACATTATCCAACCAACTGGATTTTCAGATTCCTTACTATGCTTTCATCAACACAAGAATTCTAGAAATAAAGATGTTAAAATAAAATTTCTAACCTCAGAGTAACATTTTAAAACATTGGAGAGCTCAATCCATAAATACAGTGGAATTGGTTTTCTACCATGCTGGTCGACATTTGCACGTTGGAAAATGTTGAAATTTAGGGAAACTACTCTACAACATTTCCATAAGAATTGGCATGGCATCATTGGTTATTTTACAAACCTCTTCATCCTTAATGTAACTCTTGGAAATGATTGATCATCTGTACTCCTAGCTCTAAAACCTTTCATGAAAGAAGAGTGAAAAATAGCATTTCTCTAGTAGCAGGGATTCATTTAACAAATTTGAGTTAAGTTTTGGGGTCCTCTAAAATGCTGGCCTCCATCTATAAGTGAGGAGTGAATGTGATTCCTCCTTGAACTTTAGTTGTCAATCTCAAACTCAAACTAGCTGAAGTATAATGCGATATTAAGTTTAGTTAGTCTATCTATATTTTAGTTTACCTGATCATTTTTCTGACTCCTTGAAGCAGCTGTCAGACGCCGGTGTACATGTAACAATAAAATGAACAGAAAGAGAATAAACTCACCATTGTTAGGCAGAGATAAGCATTTTTTTTGCCTGCTTATCTGCCTGTGATGTTCTCTCCTTTGGATTTGAATGAGATCTTGACTCAATTCCAGGTTTTGAATATGCTTCTTCAACAGAATTTTCAACATTTGCCTTATAATTTGGCTTAACAGGCTGTGTGTCTGATGATTCTGGCAAACCTGCTAACTTACTAAGTATAGGTGAAGAATCACAGCCATCGGAAAGAATGGGACCAGTTCTCCGACTTACAGGGTACAGATGAGGGTTTGATGACAATGGTTTCTTGTTAGCAGGTCTTGATTGATGTGTTGTTCCATTTTGACCACCCTTAGCCCCATTTTCATGTATTGTTACTCCATCCCTCAGATTAATGTCAACAAAGCAATTCTCCCAAGGACGGACAGCCATCCATCTTTCCAACCAATTCCAACCCCCATTACTTTTATCTGGTTCTAATCCAGAGGAAACAGGCTGCTGTCTTGATCTGCCTGCCACTGTCAAGGGGAAATTTGAAATTTTTTACACTAAGCATGAAAAAAAGATGTATCAAAAGGAAATGGATGATGCACAGCTGCTGATCATGTGATGGGGAAATTGTTGGACTAAAGTTCCTCCTATAAGTTTTTCATTTTCTCCTCCTATAAGTTCTTGTTGAAAAGTTTATCCAAACAGAACCTTAGTTTATTTGGTGATGATTGAGGGAAAAAACTGTTGTTATTGTTTTTGCCTTTTCTCAATCTGGCTTGGCTTAAATATGTTTTTCACACATGTAATATATCCTTTTCCATTTTACTACCTTTTTTTTTTATTACTTTGACATTTTCAAACTTTACTTTACGTGTCGTTGGTCCAAGTCATATGTTAGTTTGAAAAAGGGATATATTACATGTATGAAAAACATACTTAAGCCATTTGGCTTTGTAAGAATTCATGATGACAAGGGTATATGTAAATCTGAGGTTAGTATTATTACTTGTTCAGTAAATTTTGTTAGGTTGTTTGTTATGCTAAGCAGGTTGCTGCCTACGAACGATATGTAGTTGAGGGTGGGAGCCCTAAATCTAATCTTCTCCGTAAAGCTGTTACTTCGGCCAAGAGGCTGAGAGCTCACCTGCAATTAGATGAAGGGGTTGTATATGTGTTAGTTCATTTTTATTTTTTACTTTCAATATTTCAGCGCAAGTATTGATGTTTTGAAATTATTGGTTGCAACTTTCAAGTAATAGTTAATATAGAGAAATGTTAAGAAAGTATGCATTAATTTGACATTCCTTTTTCAACACACTCTTTATTATTGTGTGGATGAAATCTTATGCTGTTCTCATAAATGGTAGTGCGAAATTTTACTCAATAATGAAGTGTGAGTGTTGGAGAATGTATTGTTAGTATTTCTTCTAGTTAACGAAGCAAGATTTTAATTGTTGTTATTATTAGTCTACGTATGACAGTATGAAATTTTATTTTATTTTATTATTATTTATTTTTTATTTTTCTGCCCGAGTTTGAGGGCGTATTTTGCTTCCTTATGATCTGACAAGGTAAGTTTGCTTCCATCCAGGTTTGTGGTGCTTGCAATCTACGAAGCTCTTGTGATAGAGCTTATGTGATTCTAAAGGATTTTGAAACTGATGCTCGAACTATTGATATAGTTCGAATACTTTTGTTCTACGCACTAGATCCACTAGTGCTTTTTGGAGGAGACAAACCACCGGGCCGAGAAGTTATTGAATCATCCGCCAGAAACTTCTCTCTCAGCTAATTAAGTGAGTCCCCTGCTCCTGCCCCTGCTCATTCAAAGCCTACTGCACAGGATGCTGTGGGAGAAGGCCAATCTCCAAGTGTTACGACTAATCAATTGTTTAAAGATGTTGAGATGAAGAAAGGTGACTGGATGTGTCCAAAGTGAGTTATTTTCACTCATGGAATCATATTCTCTGTGTGTGTAATAATTAGTAACTTCTGCACGTGAATTCGTGAAATTTCAGTTTTTACATTTTCACATAATTGTTAATGCTGAAGTAAATTTTCTCCATCCACCTGGGATTTTACTTCCAAAATCAAGCAAGTGATCTGTCAATGTCATCTATTGATTCTCTGCAACTTTTACTAGGATAATAGCAACTAGATATTATAGATTTAAAGCTCTATCTTAAAACGTACAGTAAGAATTATACTTTGTTCCTGCATAATAAAATTTATTTTCGGTTTGATTGTTTTTAACGTTAGTATTCTTTCAGATGTATTTTTGGCCAGTGGATGAGTAGATTTGTTTTATAATATATCCCTTTTGTCAGTCATACAAGTTTCTTGTTATATTTTCTTTTCTTTTTCCGGTGAGATAGTTTATAGTTTGTTTGTTTTTTTTATCGGCCCATGTTAGTTGTTAAATGTTAGTGTTTTTGTTAGTTTTTAGTGGTAGTACTCATTTAGAAGAATTGTTGACCAGTGTGATGGGTGTATTTGTTTTATTTATACCCATTTTGTGAATGATTCAAGTTTATTTTCTGAGTAATAGTTTTTAGTGATGGTATTCAATGCTAAGTATTTTTGGCTGGTGGATGATTGGATTGATTTTACATCCCTTTTGTTAGTAGTACACTTCTTCCTTATCATGAATATTGATGATTTAGCTTTTCACACTTGTTCGTGTTAGTGGAAATGTTCCATGTCATTTGATCTTAAACTAGATCTTGGCTATTTAATAATTCACTGGTAAGAGTTTTACCCAAAATTTCTTCCAGATGCAATTTCATGAACTTCTCTAGAAATACGCTATGCCTGAATTGTAATGAAGACATGCTTAAGGATATTAACCCATCTACTGTTCAAATGAAGCCAGGAGATTGGACCTGTCCTGAGTAAGTCCTCTACTTGCATACTAGCTTTTCTCGTTACGCTATCCCTTATTTGGTGTCTTCTGGTCTGCTGATGATTGCTTTTTGGTTTTGCTAGAGATGCAATTTTTTAAATTTTGCCAGAAACACACGATGTCTAAAATGCAAAACAGAGGGGCCGACGAAGGAAGCCAATACTAATGAAGTTGAAAGGAAAAAAGTGTTAGAAATTTGGGTATGATAATCCTGGATAACTTCAAAGAATCGTGTTCGTACACTTTCCGAACAAAGTATTTCGACCCTATTCTTGCCTGGGTTCACGAAATCCTTGTTGGGATAATTCTTTGAAGAACAATCTGCTTCTGGCAATAGAGAACAGATCAGGAATGTAGAGAGAAAGTATGATTTTCGTATATTTGAAATCTGAGGCCAAATGACTCCTTATATAGGAGTTTTTCCAAACAATGCAACTCTTGGCTGTTCGGCTTTTCTAAACAGTGCAACTCTTGACTGCTCGCAACCTTTCCAATCAGTGCAACTCTTGACGATGAACCATCGTAACCGTTGGTTATCAGAACGGTTGGGAGTAGTTATTTTTCTAACCTTTCCCAAGAGCGGTTAGGAGTAGTTATTATTTTGAATTGTTAACCGCCTCTTATTCATAACCCATGGAGTTTAAACAAAAACTCCAACAAAAAGGAGATTGAACTTGTCCACAGTGAGTCCCCTATTTTGCTGACAAGAAAATTCCCATTGATCATATTTTTAGTTTCTGTTTCCTATGATAGAAGATGAATCATTTTCATGTCAATAATTAAAATTTTGCTGCCTGTCTATAAATTTAAACATTGATAGCTTTCAGACATCAATATCGTAACATTTTTTCTACTGTGTCTCTATATTTTGTTACCATTCTTCTCTTTAATGTCTTTCATATTTCATGCTTCATCTCTTTCTCATAAATTTTTAGTTTTGTAAAGATATTTCATGATAATAAGCTTTCTTTCTTGGTTGGGCCCTTATTAAAGCCTTATCCAGAAAGTTAAAAAAACTTTATGTACAATTTGACAGTGATAATTACCTGTAACTATTTTTTGGGGGCTTTTTTCTGTTTGTAACGTACAACATTCTTAAAATTTTCAATATGATCCTTTCATTTAACATGAGTTTCATAATTAATTCATATATTTTTTAATTACAGATATTTAAGTATTTAAAATTATCATTCTGCTTGCGATCTGTTTTATGTCTTGTATTCTTTTACCAGAGTATTTGCACTGTGTTGGTCAGCTGCATTTGGCACTAATGAATAATGTTAGGTCTCTCGCTTTGCATTAATAATTGAATTCTTCAAAGCTTCAGTTTTAGAAGTTTTCTTTTCTCAAACTCATCCATATGATCATATTGGGCAATCACTGGAATAAACAACTTCATGATGTTACTATTCCAGTATATTATAGACTTGATTGTATGTTAAATAAGCCCTGTATATCTAATCTATTGTTGCTGCAGTATAATCTATTATGTTATGGAGTACGGGTGGAGGGATGGACTTTTGTCTTTAGGGGTGTTTTAGTGGCCATATGATATATATATATATATATATATATATATATATATATAATTTTATTTTTAATCGATTCAATCATACCCTTAACAAATATCTTCTTTCCTTTATTTTTACTGTAACTCCTGAACGCTAGTTACTTGTTATGATAGTATGATACTACCTGAAAACATGTTACTGATATGCTATCACGATAATTTATTGCTCCTTTATGTGTATGACTTTTATCCATCTCTAGCTAAAACTGTAAATCACAGAAAAATTTCAGCTAAAAGTAGTTACAACTTGAATGAGCAAGAACAAAATTTATATTATATTATGATTATTGGTATCCAAGTATAGCAATAGAGCACTAGAATCAATGACTTTTTAACAGTGAAGATACCGTCTGATGATGTTTTTGTATATCTAGATGTGGGTTCATGAATTACGCTAGGAACACGAAATGTTTGCGTTGTCCTGAGACAAGGCCTAAGAAACATCCTGGTGACTGGAATTGTCCCGGGAAAGTCATCTTTCTCTTCCCCCAACCTGAAAACACCTTGTTCCCCCCATCTTACATCATGTATACCTGATTTCTTCCATTATGCAAGGAGTATGTAGTCAATATGTTGCCACTGCCTATAAACAGTTAGTTCCATTTATTTATAATCACGTGATAATTTAAAAAAAATATAGTTTATAAAAAAAAATCACATAATATTTGTATTTTTAAGTTTAATAATCAACATATGTTATTTTTAAAATCATCTCCGGTGCACATTGCTTGATGAGTTTTTTACTTTAAGACGTTGCTTAGTTTTTTACATCATAGAAGAAGATCCATCATGTCATGTTTTAAATTATTTAAATGAACTTCATTACTTCTAAGCAGTAATTGTTTAGGATTAAAAAAATGTGAAATTATTTACATGGTAACCTAACTTTATTTAAGATTGTAATTTGTTTCCTTATTCATTAAAAATGGTAAAAATAGTCCCTTAAGTTATTCTATAGCACACTGACATGCTCGTCCTTTTTGAAAATCTGATTGTTTTTAATTTTGGAACACGATTTTGAACCTTGATTTCAAAACCTGAAACTTATCTCATTAAATTCACTTAAATAAAAAAATCCAACTGATATTTAAACCAAAAAAGTGACAAACAATGTAAGAAAAAATACGTGAAAATTGAGTATCATCAGCAGCATTTTGATTGATTATGAAAGATTTTTCAGGTTTCCTGTTGCTTAATGCATGGCTAATTCTCCTCCTCATCTCACATTTATTAAAATATTCTCTGCCAATTGATAGTAACTGACAGCTTTACCAATCATCTCTCAATGCTAACTGTTGTTGCTGTCATGACAACATCAACAGCAAACAGTATTGACAAACTCCCATAATTTCTTGCACACTTCAATTAATTTGCTTCCTAGTAAAACACCCTTTTAATTGGGGATGTGCCATAGCATTTCTCATTTTCAGAATGCAAGGTATTGAGTGTAGACACAATAAACTTTGGAGGAGGAATTAATTTACCCTTTGTTGTTTTAATTAAAAATGGACACCTTTGTATGTGGTAACAACCTAGTGAATCTACTACTATATTGGATTGAAGATCATAAACACTATCAAATCAAATATAAAAGTGCAACCCACGACCTCAATGTTTAATCTGATGGTGAGGAATTAACACGACTTAGACGTTTCTTCCTGTATCTCCATGCAACTTGAATGCAGGTCGCAGCAAGGGATCTCCAATAAGGTGACTCATACCTAAAGTCACACAATTATCAAATGATTATGAAAGTCATGGATTTGAAAACAGCAATGGAGCTTTCTACGAGTGAAAAATCACAAACTTGTTAGATGTTACTAGCTACATGTGGTTTGAATAACTTTTCAGTACCTATATGATTGTTTTGTTTAGCCATCTTAATTTTTTTTTCCTGTTTTGGGTCTAATACAAATTTGTTTCATTTTAGTCATTACTATTTCAATTGTAAGCTTTTAAATAGGTCCCTTTTTAATATTGGAAGATTTTCATTTTAGTTTATATACTGTAGAAACATCAATTTTTTTTTTCAATTTCTGTTAGCCACATAATCACTTAACAAGGGCACAAATTAAATTGAAACAAATTTTAAAAGGACCAAAATAAGAAAATAAAATTAAGAGGACCAAAAAGAAAACAACCCTACGTTATAAGACGAAAAAGTTATTCAAGTCAGCTACATATTTACTGAGGGCATTTCTTCCACCCCCTCCTCTTTTTGAGGTAAAAGATGCCCAGACTTTATACCATATCTGACATCTCACCATTTATTTTCGTTTTCAAATATGCAACATAATTGAAATGGATGGGCATTAATGACAACAAACTGGGAATTAAGCTATGTAGCCAAGGAAGAAACATAACAGAACAGCACCCTTCATGGAAGGCATATGATTAACAAAAATAAAATAGCACAAACTTAATATCCTCAGAAACCCCTCATTAATGCCATGGTGAACTCAAATAGAATATTTAGAAAAGTTATAATAGAACTAACATGTTATGTGAGAGGGATTTGTGAGTATAAAATGTGTAAGAGTATTATTACTGGTTTATTTATGTTCATTTATGTAAGTCATAAAACACCAAGAAGATTAAGCAGCTTACTGTCCTGTTGCTAACCAATCTCTGTCCTGGAAGCCTTACTTTTCTGCCATCTGCAGGAGAGATCAAATTGTTGAACCATGCTGTTTCTTATTTTTTCTACACGCCAGGTTGTTAATTATTGCATCTGCTTCTGGTCTACTTTAAAATATTAATTAACAGGCATTTTTCCATTGCTTCAAGTATTGATATACCTGTGCTGACTGAAGAATGTTCAAGATACCATGTCAGAAGTTCTTCACCACAAGAATCCCCTTCAGATAGAGGAATTCTAGTTCCATTTCTCCGATGCTTTCCAATTTGCCACGCACCACGAATACCATCTTCTCTACTAGACAACCCTGACTTAGAATTTTACTTCCTTTGATGTATGTCTTTTGTCTTAGTCTATCACAAATGGCATCTAAGATAGGTTCATCCCTCAGAGCAAAAAGCCGAATCTGCAGATAATTCAGATCCTTGGATTATGAACACCAATTGTTACAAATTATAAAAGCAAATTAAATCATCATTTTTGACATGCTTTGGATTTAGGTGTATCATGGTTCAAGTTTCATGATGAAGATGGATAAAAGTTTTCCCTTTCAATTTAAACTTTTATTCAAACCTAGTAACTTACCCAGTAGAGACCTAATGAAAACAAAATTTTAAATAAATCGGTGTCTGAGATTCTGAAGCTTGCCTTACATTTAAACCTCAAAATTATAATCCCCTTAAAGAGCAAGCATGATAAATTAGTGTAATTATATTAGTGCATACTTTCTTAACAAATTTGAAGAGATGACGTCTTATGTTTCTCTGAAGATCTTCTGGCAAATTCTCCATAAGCATTTCTTCATTCACCCCCCTTGTTGCAGCCCAATTATACCGTTCAGCCCGTCTTACTCTCCTACATCACAGACATATTATCTATTAGCTGCACACCAGATGATTCATAATTTCATGTTTCATCATACCTAAATTAAAATGGAAGTAGTGGACATAATACTATTTTTCTAAGCATTGAGGCCTATAGACATGTAATGTTATAGGAAAGTTAGTTGCTCCTCATAAATGTATACTAGATTAACATTCATGTGATGCAGTTATATTAATAAAAACAATTTGTATTAATATATTAACAAATTATTTCCGTCAGAAAGATATTAATGAAGATTTAAATTTTAAATTGATTGTAATTAATAATTTATAACTTTGAGTTGAGTAATCAAATGTTAATGAATTCATTCTGTCAATAAGATATTAATGAATTCATTTTTTTTTTGTGAAAGATGGCCATAGTAAAAAGGACTTCCCACAGTGACATCTTCTCTAATAGACATTAATAGAATTTCGAATATTAATTTTAATTTATACCTTCTTAGATCTTCTGGTAAGCGCCGATGGCTCATCCATTGCTCGACATCCCGGCCTCTAAGTTGCATTTCGAGCTTCCTGTAAAAGGGATAAAAGAAAACATATCCAGCATGTTGCAACAATAAAAACATTAGAACTAGACTATCAGAGTTTAATTAAAACTTGCAGCATTAGTTAAGTTCTACCTCCGTCCAAGAGCCTGTAGAAAGTTCTGTATGTTTCCAATAAGAATTGCAAAAAGCAAGAGTCCCATTCCTATGATGGCCATAGTAAAAAGGACTTCCACACAAAATAGCTAGGTTCTAGATTACCAGCTAGAGTACTGATTTGCTGTATCAGAGATCATCCAGGACATGACTGTTAGAGATATCAAATCATTCATGTGGCTGCTTTAGTATTTAGGAGTGTTAGTACAAATCAGAGTTTCTATGACATAATAGCAAGGAGTTCAACTTTTATATAGTTGCTACAGAAGGAAGCAAGAGAGAGAGAGAGAGAGAGAGAGATGCATATCTGGAATCCCTAAAAAAGAGAATACACATATTTGTTGACAATGTTAGTTTCTATAGTAAGTGGTACAGCATTCTCCTAAATCCCGTAAGAGAAACCATCAGGAGAGGGATCCAAACAAGCAACGGCATCAGTATTGTTGATCCACTGATCTGATCTTAAGCTAGGCTGATTCTTTCCATGGCCACGTCCACAATCAATGAACTTCATGCATCCAGGTATATTGGAACTATGGCAGGCATCCCGCAGACACTGGTTAACCCTCTGGAAGAGGGAAGAGGAAGAAAAGGAGAAAGTAAATTGAGTGTTAACTTTGATTGACAGAATTAAATTCCTGATTCTAACTGAACCACTCATCTTTCAAGCATCCAATGAAACATAATATATTTTGTAGTTGAATTTCATTTCCAATATTGCAATAACAATTAGAAGGATATCATTTGATAATGCACTTCTTGTTGCCTGTAAATCTCCTTGCAAATTATATTACTTATTACTTATTTATTATATAATACACAACCATGTCGAAATATGCATTCAACTATGGAAGCTGAGAATTTACTGGACATTATCATATATAGGGAGGATAAATTTTGATTTTTTTTAATAAAAAAGTTCAATGCTATATTATATTTCTCACCTGAAGACCGAAGAGGTACCAGCAAGAGCCAACAACATGACTAGCAAGCATAAAAATGAGAAGGTTTATAATGAAATTTGCCCAGGCTGACTCAAATATGAATCCCATGGGAGATTGGCCAATTAGCAGTGGCAGAAACCTGAATAACTTAGGGATATATTGCACTAAGATCGCTGCACGCAGAAGATTCTTGGCATAATTTGCTCCCTCCAAGGAATTTGGTAGGACAAACAATATCATTATCTGCACATAATTCACTTCACGTCATGAAAAGGAGTTTGGTGAGTACACAACCTCATGGTAGCTGATAAGTGCCCTAATTCAGTTAAATTCATGTTTCAAATGCAGACACTTATATTTTGATTTCAGAAGATTTGATTATAAATTTGCCCTAAACCTAGTTAAATAGCACCTAATGCTTGTATAAAAGTTGTTGATTATATTTCGGAAGATTAATCCAATCATGCTTTGTATTTTGATAGATTCTGTGGACTTCCTTCCGTACACTTAGAGCAAGCAAAAATGGATTATAAAGCAAACCTAGGAGGTGCAACAAGCAAATCAGGCCCAAAATGCATCAAAGCCCAAAAGACTCTTCTGGAAGTACATTTAATTCGCCCAAGCGAGTGAATATAGTGCAATTTGCTCGCCCAAGCGAGCAACACCTGCAATTGGGCCTTCAAGTGGCCAAGTGGACGTGCAACTTGGGCTATTAACTCGCCCAAGCGAGTAAAACATAAAGGAATTGGTCGCTTGGGCGACCAAACTCGACCAGGCCAGCCCCTATAAATACCTAAGCACCCCCCAAGGCCATAACATTCCTCTCAACCTCCATTCTTCTCTTCCTTGCTTCTTCTAAGCTTTTTCTTTAGTTTAGGCTCTTAAATATTAGTATTAGGTAGGTTAGGAAAGTGAGAGAAGTGAAATTTAGTGTAGAGACTCTGCCGGAAAGAAGCGGTGATGGGGTCTTTCATCAATTCTTCTCTTAAGGAGGTTCTTTCCATGCTTGGTTAGTTTCTCTTATGGATTGGATGTAATCTTCTACTTTTGAGTATCTCTTTTAATATTTATTTATGCATAAGTCTTTTCTATTTATTATTGGTAATTTTATTCCGTTCTTAATGTTTGATTCTACTTGATCACTAGTTTCATGAAATTGAATTCTAAGTTTAACTGGAAAGTACTCTTAGGATTTGAATTGAATAATTTTACTCTTTACGTTACGTTGCTAGGAATAGAGCATAATGTTTAAATTGCAAATAGCACGCGATTATGATTGTAATGTTGGGTTATTTACTTCGTATGCGAGGGATCGATATTCGGTAAATATCCTTAGAACTCGATTGCGAGGGATCGATTCGAGGTTAATTAATGTGTGCATCAATAATAATAGAAAATGATTTATACATGATAATATTAATTGGATACCGAGGTATGAATGATGAAATCCAATCCTACGCTTTTCTTGAATTAATAAAAATCATTTTATTAATTTCTGTACTTTTTAGTTATCTTTCCTTATTTCCGTAAAACCATCAAAACTTCGACCATACTCATTGTATATAATTATTCAATTGTTGAATTCTATTTGGATTAACTGAGTAGCACAAGTCCCTGTGGAGACAAATTTTTATAAATTTTATAACTTACAACGACAATTGGTACGCTTGTCAAAAGTCTAACAGTAGCTTTATACTTTACAGAATGAAAACCCTTTCCTTGCACTGCAACTTATACTTGTTGTGAAGCACATGCTAATATCCACATACAAATGACTCCTCGGAATGAAACACAGAAAGGAGAAACCATTTTGGTTAACTCCAAACATGATCATGCATGATAAGTTGAGATGACAAGAAGCATTTATTTTCAAATCTAATGATCACCAGAAAAAGTAGAGAGAAAAAAAAGTACTATCAATTCAGATGTTAGGGAAACATATCACATAATTCAATAATAGAAATTGGGTGGCATTTTCAAATGGATATCTGAAATACTTAATCTAGATGAGGAAACTCAGCACAGAAAAATAAAATGAAAACAACTTCCATAGGGAGAAAGGAAAACAGGAAGAACTTTAACTGAGGAAGAGGAAATACAACAAATAAGTCAATAAGGAAATAAGCCTTTAGATAATGAAGAGCAATCCTCTTTGGATGGTCAACCAAATCTCCAGCACCAACCACCCTCGACTCACGAGAAACATAAGCTAACCTAAACTGTAAACAGGCAACTTCATAGAGTTATTTAAGCTTTAAATTATGAAAAGGCAGCAATTAGACTAAAAAACTTAATCGTATTAAAGATTCAGGTAAGTTCTCTTTTTCTTTGTTTTTCCTTTTGAACTTAACTAATAAACAACAAGAAAGCAAGACACACACAAGTACTTAATACTATCAATAAGGATATAGTCCAGTCTATTTATCATTTGTGTCTATTTTTATTTCAAAGAAAATAAGAGAGAATATGTTTGGTTTGATAGTTTCAATTTCAGAAAATGAAATTGAAAACAACAAAAAGATGTTTTCCGCATTTTTGCTAGTCTTGCAATGGTATTTTTGAAATTTTCATGACTTCATTCGGTTCCAACTTACTTTCTCTGTCTTTGAAACATGGGACTGTGCATTCCAGAAACTTGATCGTGGCTTTCAAGTTATATTCTCTCTCAAACCATCTTCTAAATAAAGTTAAAAAATAGAAAATGAAAAACAAACATTTTCTAAATTATGAAAACTTGAAAATGAAAACAGAAAATATTTTCTCAAACCAAGCATCACTCTTAAAACAGAAAAGCACTTCATATAAAGCAAAAACTATTTTGAGGTTCAAGCTCCTAAATTGTCACCCATTGATTTATCTTTACATTAAAACTGTAACTGGATTAATATAAATAATAATAAAGAAAGTTAAGGGTATGCTTGATTTATGAAAGAAAGGTGAAAGAATGAAAGACAAAAGCGAAAATAAAGAGTAAAAAGTGAGATGATCTTTTAAATTGTTTGTTTGAGTAAAAAGTATAAAAATAAGAAGATAAATTATAAAATAACATAAATAAAAAAAAGATGTATAATAAATAAGGATATTTTGTCTTTATATAATCCTTTCACCTTCTCATTATGTCCAAAATGAGAAAGAAGAATATTTAATAAGTGGGACTACGGACTACCAAAGGAAGATGGACAAAAGCCACAATATAAGATTCTAAAACTCAACCAACAACCGAAGACTAAAATGAAATAAAAATGCATTAGTTAATATATAAACTTCACAGACAATGAGGTCACTGCTTTCAACTTCTGTACTTGTCTTTTAAACAAGTTCAATAATAAAAATGCAATTTCAAAGGGAAACAAAGTGTTTCACCTTCTATACTTTTAATACGACTACAACAATCAAAATACAAGAAAAAGAAATTAACAGATGAAAAACATACAAAGTATTCATGTAATTTAATATGTAACTGAGGTGTGTCAGTGCATATATCCAATGTGGAACAATAAAAACATCAGCAGCAGCGAGGACACTGCAAAACCCAACTCCTCTCTGATCAAAGAGTTACTAAAGTTACAAACCGTTCATGCAAACTCAACAATGATAGAAATGTAAGTAGCTATGTAAATGAGGTGTGTGTCACCTTTTAATATCTTTTCAGCAAGCCTCTATTGATCATTTCACGGAGAAGTTTCTCTGCATTATCATTCTCATGTTGTTCAAAGAAAGCACGAGTCAGTATTTCAAATGTTATAGCATCTGGGATGCAACCATTGTCTTCCATTTTTGACAGCATGGCCAATGCTTCATCAAGCAAGCCCTGTTTACAATGCCCATTGATCATAACATTATATGTGTAGACATCTATACGATAGCCTTTAACCAAAAGATCTTGAAAAACCTCTTGTGCATCTTTAAGTCTTCCACCTTTACATAGTCCATCAAGAAGTATATTGAATGTGTACACATTTGGTCGAATTCCCTCATCTTTCATTTTGTTGAACCATGCAATTGCCTTGTCAAGATGATCATTTTTGCATAATGCATCTATTAAGGAACTGTAGGTGATTACATTTGGCGGTTGACCTCTATCACGCATCTCATCAATAAGATCCCAAGCATAAGAGATTCTCCCAGATTTGCACAAACCATCTATAAGAGAACTGTATGTCACTGTGTTAGGAACCATATTTTTCTGATGCATTTCCTTAAAGAGATTCAATGACTCATCCACCATTTTACTCTTAAAAAATCCGTTAATCAGGATAGTGTAAGTGTGAACATTAGGAGTCACTCCCATTAGGGACATAGCATTGAATACATGTTTTGCCTTCTTCACTTCATAAACTAGGACATACCCATCCATTAAAGTACTATAAGTAATAACATTAGGTTTCACACATGCTTTCAGCATAACAGCTAACACATTTTTGGCTTCTTTCACCTTTCCTTCTTTACATAATGCATCAAGCAGTATAGTATAGGTATAATCATTTGGGTTGATAGTTTTCAATACCATTTCATTGAACAAACCAGTTGCTTCTTTCAACTTACCCACAATGCAGAAGCCATGTATTAGAGTAGTATAAGTGACAACATTAGCAGAAATTCCCTTGACATTCATTTCAGAAAATAAATCATAAGCCTCATTTACAAGTTGATCTTTGCACAGGGCGTCAATAACTGTGTTGTATATCACCACGTTAGGCTTAGTCAGTCGTCCATCAATCTTTCTCAGCATTTTGATGGCAGCTCTTGTTTCTCCTATTTTACAGACTCCATTGATCAAAGTCCCGTAACTAACTTGGTCCAGCCGAAATCCTTGTGCTAATAGCTTGTCGTGAAAGTGGAGTGCTTTGTTGACTTGTCCCTTAAGACAGAGACCTTTGATGAGTGTTGTGAAGGATATGGTGTCTGGCTGGTAACCCATCTTGAGAATCTTTGCCAATACAGAGAAGCCGAAAGTGATTTGACCCATATGACAGAAACAACTAATGAGAATGTTCAAAGTAACGAGGCTTGGAACAATTCCCTTGAGTTCCAATCGGTGAGAAAGGGAAACAGTAGTGGGATACTTCTTCATCTTCACAAGGGATCCTAAAATCTTGTTAAATTCGATGATGGGTGGGGTATGACGCATACACAACATGCGATTGAATTCAGAGACAACATTTTCAAAGGATGGAGGCTGAGAGTGAAAGTGAGAATGGAAGGTTGAGAGTGAGGGGTTTGGAAGAAAAGAGGGAAAATTGGGAATGGAAAGA
>PYAF01001972.1:223217-233743 GCA_007407185.1 Glycine tomentella
TTTCGTAAGAAAGACATTGTTGAGAAATGGATTGTGTTTGTTCGGTAGAAATCAAAGCTCGGTTTTCTCCAATTTCAGCTTCGGCTTAAAGGCAATGCAAGAACTTATGGAAAGGCTTATAACTTAGGGCACATACAAAAATTCTCTTCTTTTCTTTTACTTGACTAGAATTGCTTGCTAATTTACTAAAATTAGTGTAATCCCACCCCTTTTAAACCTACTTTCTCTTATTGGTTAAACTTTTTGTAAATTAAAAAATAAAAATTTTATATTATATTTAATGATTATTTTTCATATAATTTTTAATAAATTTCAATAATAAATAAAAAGATGTGTGTTATAAAATGTAGTATATTGTGTTGTCATCATTTCTTGGTAAAAAAACAAAATAATATGAGTTAATCTCATTTTTATTCATTAAATTTCACATTTTATTTTTGTTTTGGTATATTAAATTTAAAACGTTTAATTTAATTTTTTATGTTTTTAAAAGTTTTAATTTTAGTAGTTAATATTTTATTTTTAAAATTTAAAATTATCTTATTAGTTATTATATCGAGAATGTATTTGTTATGTTTTATGTTCTTTACATAGAGCTTTTTCAATAAAATATTTAAGCTTTTCTACACATTATATTTTCTTCATCTTGTAAACCTTAAAAACAACAATGTTGGAACCAATATATTGAAAGACTTGAACATTGCATTGTAGTCCATGCAAAATGTAGATAAACAACTAATTAGTTGCAATACATAGGCCTAAAGGATAGTAAATGTGATGCATTAACAACAACAACCACAACAAAAAGACAACATTGGCTAACCATTGATGACTTTCAAAAGTTTCGTACTTAAGGGGGAGTGACATAATTAGTAAACAAAATATTGCGCTTAGATTAATACTAGATTGATTTTAGTGCATCATTTTATTATTCCTGATTTTTAGAAAACAAAATCATTTTATATAATAGTGGTATACTTTTTTTAACATAATTAACATTTTTTGTTATTCCTTTTTTTCTTTATCATATTACTCATCTTATATATAATATATCTTTTTCTTCTCTTCATATCTCAAATTATAAGATTTATTATACATATGAATATCAATATCCTCTTGATTATAAAGAATAATCAATTATAATCAAATATATGCAAAAGTAAAAAATATGTGAATTTGTAGACATACATTATGAGTATAATTTTTTTTCATTTTTAAACCAATTGTATATCATCCTTTGTATGACTTTTAAGTCAAGATTTAAATATGTTTTTAGTCCTTTAAATTTGAATAATTTTTTTTAGTCCTTCAAAAAAAGTTCTATTTTTTTAATCTCTCATACTTTTAAAAAATTACTTTTAATCTCTCTTATTCTTTATGTTAATTGTGTTACAATTTATGATGATTTTAGATTGCCAGAAGAAATTTAACTTAATTTCTTTAAAATGATTTGTAATAATTTAAAATCATTAGGATATGTAAAAAATTACAACAATTTCACATTAATGTTTTTATTTTTATTCTTTACAATCGTCAAAATATGTAAAAAAAAGTCCCCAGATCATAGAGTAAAATATTTTGACAGTTTAAAAAAATCAAAAATCGTTTTCAAAAAAATAAATTTTAGTAGTTAGAACCTACCACGAAATGAGAAACTATGAACATAATAAATAAAGAAGAATTAAAAATAATTTTTCAAAAAAAAAATTAAGGACTTAAAAGAATAGTTATCCAATTTAAATGACTAAAAACATATTTAAACTTTAAGTTAATTATTATAAAAATTAACAAACTTAATATTATATTAAGATGATTTGTAATTGAATTACAATATACAAAATCTTCTCACTTCGAGTGCTTATATTAGTTATTCAAATTATATGTGTGTGGTAAAATGTACTTACTCAAGAATAGCTAGCAATTACAAATAAATAAAATGGAAGGCAATAACACAAGTTGTAGGGCTTACGTTTGAATATAAGACTTAATTATCCAATTCATAAGTCTAAAAATTATTAATACATAGACAAAATGAATTTGTGTCTTATATCAAGGAACAAACAAATTTAAAAAGTTGGGTCTTATAAATAGAAATGATGATAATATCACATAACCTACATTCTAGTTTCTAACCACAACAAAGGTTGCATATTTAAAGAGAAACAACAACACAAAACCTTATCACATTACGTGATGAGGTAGGCTACATTATCAAATAAAAATAAAAATAAATCGTATAATTACAACGACAAGTTTTATTCCCATCACAAACTATGCCAATCTCAAAACCGTAATGGATGAACTAGTGAGTACAAAGCCCTCCCCACTTGACATTATATTTATATGTACAAAATGACAAATATATATCATTGGAGAATAGAATAATTTCCATGATTTGGGATTCTCGAAAATGCATACCATGTATCACTCACATCCTTTCTTCCATTGAGCTATGGAAACTGATTTTGAAATATTCACATCCTTTCCTCTATTGAGCTTACGCTTATCCCTGCTAGGTTTTTGCGTGCTTAGGGTCCCTTTCACACTAGTTCCAATAGGATGTTTGGCAGTTTGAGATCCAGGACCACCCCATGCTTAACAGTGATGAGAAATAATATTTAAAAATGGATGGTTCTATCCTAACATTATCCAATATTATCCAACCAACTGGATTTTTAGATTCCTTACTATGCTTTCATCAACACAAGAATTCTAGAAATAAAGATGTTAAAATAAAATTTCTAACCTCAGAGTAACATTTTAAAACATTGGAGAGCTCAATCTATAAATACAGTGGAATTGGTTTTCTACCATACTGGTCGACATTTGCACGTTGGAAAATGTTGAAATTTAGGGAAACTACTCTACAACATTTCCATAAGAATTGGCATGGCATCATTGGTTATTTTACAAACCTTTTCATCCTTAATGTAACTCTTGGAAATGATTGATCATCTGTACTCCTAGCTCTAAAACCTTTCATGAAAAAAGAGTGAAAAATAGCATTTCTCTAGTAGCAGGGATTCATTTAACAAATTTGAGTTAAGTTTTGGGGTCCTCTAAAATGCTGGCCGCCTCCATCTATAAGTGAGGAGTGAATGTGATTCCTCCTTGAACTTTAGTTGTCAATCTCAAACTCAAACTAGCTGAAGTATAATGCAATATTAAGTTTAGTTAGTCTATCTATATTTTAGTTTACCTGATCATTTTTCTGACTCCCTGAAACAGCTGTCAGACGCCAGTGTACATGTAACAATAAAATGAACAGAAAGAGAATAAACTCACCATTGTTAGGCAGAGATAATTGTTTGTTTGCCTGCTTATCTGCCTGTGATGTTCTCTCCTTTGGATTTGAATGAGATCTTGACTCAATTCCAGGTTTTGAATATGCTTCTTCAACAGAATTTTCAACATTTGCCTTAGAATTTGGCTTAACAGGCTGTGTGTCTGATGATTCTGGCAAACCTGCTAACTAAGTGTAGGTGAAGAATCACAGCCATCGGAAAGAATGGGACCAGTTCTCGACTTACAGGGTACAGATGAGGGTCTGATGACAATGGTTTCTTGTTAGCAGGTCTAGATTGATGTGTTGTTCCATTTTGACCACCCTTAGCCCCATTTTCATGTATTGTTACTCCATCCCTCAGATTAATGTCAACAAAGCAATTCTCCCAAGGACGGACAGCCATCCATCTTTCCAACCAATTCCAACCCCAGTTACTTTTATCTGGTTCTAATCCAGAGGAAACAGGCTGCTGTCTTGATCTGCCTGCCACTGTCAAGGGGAAATTTGAAATTTTTTACACCAAGCTTGAAAAAAAGATGTATCAAAAGGAAATGGATGATGCACAGCTGCTGATCATGTGATGGGGAAATTGTTGGACTAAAGTTCCAAAGTTCATTTTACTTCTAGAAGTTCAAGCTTGGTTAAATTATGTTCAAACTTCAAATCTGATTCATTTTTTTCTTTTTGAGAAAAAATGATTCCATATTTAGTACTCTCTTCCGTAATTTTACATACAAACTTGTGTTTGAGATGGACCATTCAAAAGCTCATATTGAATATCCAATACTTTCATAGGATATAATAAGAAGAAATTTCTTATGTCTCATGATGGAGAATAGCTTGAAGGCAATGAGGGCCCGGCAATAAATTAACGAAATACAAATTTCAGATATTTCTTATTATGCATGTTGCAGAAAAATGTAACTAAAGAATAATACTCACCACCCACATAGTTAAACAAAAGATGCTATTGTAAATTCACCTGATGAGCTAGAGCATATGCCATGGCTCTCTCCCGTTTTGCTGCAGCCTCCTGTCTCTTCAATATTTTTAGCTTGAATTTCTTCAATAGATCTTATGCTATCACACCATCCTTCCTGTATATATGATTATAAAACAGTTAAGTTATTATCACTATTATTAAGTTACGAGGTGCCTCAAACAAATAATTTTATAGGAAAACTGCAATTTAATTAACATTGTATCAAACCAAGCACTAAACCGTGGCATTTTGCAAATACAGTTCTTTATGAAATTGTTATCTTCGTGAAAACATGCTGAACACAAATGGGATGCATAGGCAACTAAATCAAAATGGAATTGAATGTATGTTTATATCACATAAGTTAAACTCAATTTTCATAAATCTTAACATATATATTTTCACCATTATCTAATATTAAATTATCACAAAGTATACATTTTTAATAAGGGTGTTCATCGGTCTAGATCAATCCGACTATCCAAACCAAATCAATTAAATTGATTCAAATTTTTTTCTTGTTTGGGTCCAACATGAACCAAACCAATTAGAACTAATGTCAATTGGTTCGAGTATCGAATTGATAATTTTCAAATCCGAATCAACCCAAACCAAACCAAATCCAACATATATTATTAATTTTTATTATTTTTAAATCCTACAATTACTTACATTTTTATGTCATTTTGTGTATATTTGTGTTTCATGTCCATCACACACACTCACATAAATTCACATTGACACTTTCATTTTTCTTTCTCACATAACCCTAAAAAGACATCGTACACACAACTCACAAATCTTCCCCCACCTATCGTTCTGCCTCCTCGATCACAATAGTCTTTGACGTCGTTGAGCCTCCTCTGAACCTCCACCCAACCAACATTGGCAGTACAACTTTGAACTTCGGACCTCTTCATGATGGATTTAACTAATTTGGTGTATGTCACAAGATTATCTGTTAATTTTTTGATAAAAATATTATTTTATATTAATTTTTAAATAGATTTTTTTATTCTTTTTTTTAATTGGATATTTGATGATCCAAATCAAACCAACACATTCAACATTGGTTTGATTTGTTTTAGGTTAGGCAAAAAAATATCTGAAATCCAAACCAATTAAAATCAATCGGTTCAAATTTTGTATTCCACCAAACCTGAACCTACCTAACTCATGAATACCCCTACTTTGTAAACAGGCTTATAGGCCGAGTCAAATTTTTATATAGGTTTGACCATGCCTCTAAAAAAGGCTAATGATAAATAAACAAGTTAGACTCAAGTCATGTATTTTTAACTAAGGTTAGACTCAAGTCTAGCAAAGTCTGTTTAACTTAACATATTTTCACTCCTAATCAATCTCTTTCAAGAAATGTCTTTCCATACACATGAAGCTAAGGAATAAACCATAGTTTTAAATAGCAGGTAGCGGCCGACCCCAAAAACTAGACCTGTCAAAACGGGCCAACTCGGCCCACCCGGGTTGGCCCACCATGGGTTGACAACAAAGTGAGCCGGGCCGGGTTGGCTCACTTTGGTGGTGGGTCAGATTTTGCCTACCCGGCTCAACCCACACGGGTTGGTGGATTATATGGGTTGGCCCGCGAGCTGACTCGTGAGTTGGCTCGCGGGTTGGCTCACTTTAAATTTAAAAAAAGAATAAAAAAAACATTAAAAAATCACAAAATAAGTGTAGAAAAATGTAAATTAAACCAATTTAAGTAAATTTAAATATTACAAACTGCATCAAACTTAACCTCAAACTAAATATACATGAAACTCAAACAAATATAAATATGTTCAACAATATTAAAATAATAAAACACCAATCTAACTCCTCAAATATCAAATTCTCATATCTCAATCATCAATATTAACTTGTCTAGGAAGAGTATTAGAATCATGGTTTGACAAATCAATTTCATTTTTATCATCTTCATTTTTTCCATTATCTTTTTTTTTTTTTTTGTCCAACCCGCGAGCCAACTCGGGTGGGTTGCGGGTTAAGTGAGTCGGGTCCAAATGACCCGAGACCTTGGTGAGCCAGCTTTTTTGTAACCCAACCCACCAATTTTGCGGGCCAAAACGGGCTGACCCACGGGTTGGGCCCGTCTTGACAGCACTACCAAAAACGCTATAGCGGTATAGCGGGCAACGGTAAAGCCGCTGCAGTGAAGTCCATAAAAATACTTATAATAAATTATACCACATATATAAATGCTATAAGATAAGAAATCACCCAAAATAGGAGAAAATGAGGAATGAAAAGTATAATATTATACATTTAAAACAAGGATTCAAGGAACATAAAAGAAGCAACATACTAATTCATTGAAAGTAACTAAATTAATAACATTCTAGGAACACAAAGGATCCAAGTAGCGTCAAATACAAATTTTCAGTGGCTCTTTCAAAGTCAAGAAAGAAAAGAACTAATCAAAATCATCATCAAACATTTCTTCAAAGTCTTCTTTTTGTCCACTTTCTTCACTAGTATTAAGTTTGTAGATCTGGTCATCCTCATCTTCTATGTCTTCGTTATCACCTTCTTCAATTTGTTCAACTTCAGCCCTTATTCTCCTAGAGCTTGATGGCATAGAAGCAACATCCTTCCTGAATCTAGTATGCTGCCTAGTGTAAGTTATAGGCTCATCAACCGCAGTTACATTAGCAACATCTCCCCAAGTCAAGGTATCATCACCAAAAACGAATTCATTTTCTGCATCTTCACCCATTTCTCCCACCAACCATTCATTACTTTCATCAATGTCTTTTAGGACAATGGGATCAATCAAATCACGACTCTCAAAACGTTCTTCAAGAGCTTGATTATACTTAATAAAGACTAAGTCTTGCAACCTTTGATGCTCAAGCCTGCTTCTCTTCTTAGAATGAATCTAGTTTACAATTTCCAATAAAGAATATTAGTTTCACAATCATGATATGAAACTATACAAACAAAAATCATTTAACAATACTTATATGTTCAAAAGTACTCCAATTACGCTCACATCCTGATGAGCTACAAGTTAAGCCCAACACTCTAACAACAAGGTTTCGCAAATTTGGAACATGTGCTCCATACGACTTCCACCATTGAGTTGTAATGCAAATTGCAACTTGTTAAATAAAAGCTTAAAGTGATCAAATAAATGTGCTTTTACTTACCAGGAGCGATCTTATTCCTTTGTCTTATTGTTGCATTCATACCAAAAAGGCCTTCTGCACTCCTATATTTTTCCAATTGCCCATGTATCTTGTCCACCTCTTCCTCATTTGCACTTAGCTTGTCAATGCATTTATATAGTCCAGCTATCAGTTCAGCATCATCACCAATCTTTGAATTGGCATAAAAGAATTCAGGGTTTAGATAATGCCCTGCAGCATGTAATGGATGATGAAGTTGGCAGTCCCATCTTCTATCAATTATAGCAAAGACATCCCTGTATTTATCTTCATTTCCATTGAAATATTTTTGAATTGCTTCCTTGGCCCTATCCATTGCTTCATAGTTCATATATATATCTCATTGTGGGCCTTCGTTCATTATCAACAAGTCTAAGCACCCGCACAAGAGGCCCCATAGCCTTTAAAGAATAAATAACATCATTCCAGAACAATGACATAAGTACAGTGTCAGTTGCCTTTTTTTCCTAAGGGTCTTTTGCTGTATTTGATTTCAGCCAATCATTTGATGTGAACATCTTTCTAAGATTATTTTTTTGTTTATGAAGCCTTTGCAATGTGAGGAATGTTGTAGCAAATCTTGTCATTCCATGCCTAACTAATTCAGTCTTGCTTGTATACTTCCTCGTTGTGTTCAATGCCAATGTGTGATTATAGATGAACCCAACAAGCTTGATGCCTTTTTGTATTGTTTTTTTAACTCTCAATTTTTCCAATATCTTCAAGCATCAAATCCAAACAATGTGTAACACATGGAGTCCAAAACAAATGTTCTCTCCTGGTTTGTAACAATTTGCCAACCAATACATAATTGCTTCCATTGTCGGTCACCACTTGAACAACATTTTTCTCCCCGATCTCTACAACAAAATTATCTAAAAGCTCAAATAATTTTGCTCCACTCTTGACATAAGAAGAAGCATCAATGCTCTTCACAAACATAGAACCGGATGGAGAATTCACCAAGAAATTTATCAATGTCCTATTCTTTCTATCAATCCATCCATCCGACATAATGAACATCCATAGTTGGCTCTTTGTACCTCATGATCTTTTAATAAATCCTTGGTGTAATCCAATTCCTTCTTAAGTAGAGGAACTCTACACGCATAATAACTTGGGAGCTTTAGACTTAGACCGTAATTCCCAATTGCTTCAACCATGTACTTGAAGCTTTTTGAACGTACAACATTGAAAGGTATACCATTCGTACACAAAAATAGTTCTGGCCCTTGCTTCTTTATCACAAGCATCATTTGTACTTCTTTGCCTCTTTCCTTTGCCCACTTTAATGCTTGCTTCTGGTTTCTTAAAAAACATTAAATCCAAGGGGCCTTTAACTCTCTTGGCACCAGCAGTATTACCAGTAGAGGCTTCACTTGAAGTGTCTCATTCCTTTTCCCACTTTTGATGTGTTGAATTTCTTGCACCTCTTCTAACACATCATCATCTTCTTATATATCAACACTATATGCATCCTTTTTAGCAAGCTTTTGCATATAAGCATCTTTCATAGTCTTCTTAATTTCGAGTGAGATTTTTCTACAAGGACCCACGTCTCCCTTGAACCCAATCTGGTGTCTTTTGGATCTTGTGATGCCACCCGTTGTAACTTTCCCACAAAAATCACATGTTACATATCTCTTGTTGTTGATATCTTTTAAACTATTCCACTGTCATGCCATATCAAGATTTTCATCAGTGGGTTTTACCAATCTGCAAGAACCCACAAAAGCTGGACTGTTTTGTGATGCCATGTAACAGCTGGGGGCTGCAAGCTGCTGCGGTGAAGGCTGAAAGAAGAAGAAGATGGAGGGAGGGAAAGAAGAGTGAAAATGAAGAGGGAGCTGCTGCAATGAAGTCTGAAAGAAGAAGAAAGAGGCAGGTGTTGCGTTAAATGTGAGAAAAGAGGGAGAGAAAGCATGGGAAAATGACGGAGGGAGGGAGAAACCTCGTGAAAATGACGAAGGAGGGAGGGAAAAACTCCCTTATCAGTGGAAAAAAAACAAGTAAAAGTCCAAACTACCCTCACTTATTCTGGGCTTTTACCCTTTCACCCTTAAATTATATTTCATTTTCAAAAGATTGTCCCCGATAGCACTGAAGCTCTGCAACTCGTCTTCTCTTCCATGGAACGGTGCGATAGCGCCGCAAGAGCTGCCAACCACACTGCTCTACAAAATTCATACTTTGTTCATTTTAGAGGAACGAAAAACATATTTTAGCCAAAAATTAAATATGACATTTCATGTGTTTATGAAGATATTTTGTAATTAAAATTAAGACTAAATTATATTTTAGTCTTTTATCTTCTTGTTTAGATTACATTTGATCCTTTATCTATTAAATTTAGTACTTTATATTTTAAACTTCGTTCAATTTGATCATTCTATTAGTTTAGAATTAACATTGTCAATATATTAAAATTAAATGAATGTTAAAATTGTTACAAACAATATAAATTGAATTTTTTTAAAAACATCAGATTAAATTGGATCTAAACAAAAAGATAAAAAAAAGTGTAATTTAGACTAGTTAATATATTAAAATTAAAATAAACGTAATAATATTGCACAAATCATTATGATTATATATAACAAATATTACCCAAATCACTATATAATTAAAAAAAATATATTATTTTAATTTATCAAATCACTAAAATAATTAGTGTTAATATCAGGGTGTATTTTACATTTCTTAAAGAATATAAGCATGTTTATAAATTAGTAATTTCACACTCATGATGTTTTATTTGAATTTATTTAAATATTCTATTTGCTATAAACAAGAGATGTACATTATATTTTGTAATTAGTTTATTGTAGTGACCTAAAATTTAAATACATTATAGGTATCATATATTTAACCAGGCAATTATGGATTTAGGAACAACAAATATAAAAAATGAACACTGATATCTAAACTCTATCATTCCTAATTACGCATGAAAACAGTTTCAAGCATCCTGTGCATCTACGATGAGAATATTGATAATATGCATAAACTTGACGCCTTCAAAATCATGCAAAGCAAAAGCAATTTCTGTAAATATTCTCATAAGAAATTA
>PYAF01001972.1:236942-255133 GCA_007407185.1 Glycine tomentella
CACTTTTAAAAACGAAAATTATTGAAAATAGTCAAAGTAATTAAAAAGATTCAATATATATGGTATATTAAATGTTTTTATCCAACATGTTTATAATACTAGTTAACATGATATATTTTTTTATATAGTTAACATGATCTTAATTATCTAAAGAAATATAAACAGAAAATTACTAACAATAGTGATATGGCGTGGCTTTATGTTATTTGTAATTTGCACGTGGAACTCTAGATTTTTTATGGAAATGTTCGATGGAGGCGTATTTTATGTCAAAATGCTCGAAATTAATTGAAATAATTATAAAAATAAAAATTATTTTGCAATTCACTGATTGAATAGACAAAAAATTAGAAAGCAAGAATTTTTTTGGGTGTTGGAAGATTAAATCGCAAGTTTGAGGCACTTAGAGGCCTCTTTTGGGAAAAAAATTTTGGGAAAGTCCCTTTTGGGACTTGCCTATGGCTTCTCCTCGATATTTCGAGCGCGTGGTCACTGGTTTCGTCTCAATCGGACATCCCAGCCAAAAGTTATGGCCTTCCGAAATTTTTCCGCATCGCGCCGCAAGATGATACGTGTCTAAAAATGACACGTGTCGGCCCCTGCTTAGTCACGTCTTGGGAGGACGTGATTCAGCCCCAGTCACGTCCTTGGGTGGACGTGATTAAACACGTCGTGGCATGACGCGTTTGGTAACAGTATATCCGTAATTACTTTTCAAAATGCCATATTTTGATAATTTTTTATTAAAAACGTATTATTTTAATTTTTTTGCCTGGGTTTCGTAGATCCACGGGGACAGGGTTTTAGCTTTCGTTATCTGTCTGTGCTCTCCACGTGATCCAAAACTTATTCACCTTCTTTTTTAACATAATTACTATTATTTATTTATGAATAAATAGTCATTGTAATCACCGAAATCTAGAGCTGATTATCACGTTAGTCATGAGCCCTACGATCTTCCACTTAAATATATAAGTGAGTTAAGAATGAATCCAAATAAAATGTAAAACCTATTATTTACAATGTTGGATGGGAGTCTTATGTCTTTAATTATCAGAATTATTACAAATAACGTAACAATTTTATAAATAATTCAAATATATTAGGAATATTATATTGGATAAAGAAATATGTTAGTTTCAATTTTTTTCATAACTTACACTCTTAGGTACATGCTTGATAGGTACCTTAAAAGTATTCATATATATATATATATATATATCCACGATTTTGATACATATCCACGAGTACCTAACATATACGTATCCGGTATGTGTATAACACGATATTATAAGTAATTCAGATAAAATTATTTTAACATCAAGTGGTCTAATTCCAAATCAAAGTGAATGAGAAATCTACACCATTTAGACTGTGCCTTATCTTGAACACCCCTATCAAACCTTACACACTAGTGATACATCTACTACTTGTGATTCTCCATAACTAAAATATTAATTTTAATTCAATAATTAAACAATATTAACACACAAAATTCCAACAGCTACCTGAGTGATACTGCTACTCGTGATTCTCCATAAATAACAGTTACAACCATGAGGTACTTATCCTAATTCACTTCTGTTATCTCTATATAACTTGTCTTTGGGACCCAGCTGTGTACTTTTATTTCTCCAAATTTGTTAGGTCTAAAATAGTTATTAGTTAGAGATTAAATAATAATATCTAATAAGATCATGTCATCATTTGAAGATTGTAAAGTAAAAAGTGAATTGGATGCAACAAATTAAGGGTACAGTTTGATAGCACTTAAGATCATTAAACTGCATTATCAATTTCCAGTCAAAGATAAAGTGATGATTATATGCTTTGTTTCAGTGCTTGCATGATAGAAATTGGAAAGAAGTCTCATAAAAAGTAACTTTTCAATGTATTGCGTGAGCTCTCTTTTGTATTTAGTATAATTGAATTTTGACTGCTGCGTGAATCAGAAAAATAAATCCCACAGGAAAACAGTAAATTTGTGAATATTCCTTCATATGTGCTCTGGGATTAAATAATTTCTTCCTTTGTGGTGTCCAACAAGACATTGAATTCAATTTCAAGTTCCAAACATGTGGAAAATTATGTTTAGTGAATAAGTGCGTGGAACAAACTTTAGTGACAGTATCACTATATCTGATGTTGTCATTAAGTGATGCAAAAGACTGTAGAATCTTTATCAGCATGATTATCTAAATGGGGTTGTTACAAAGAAAATCAGCTTTCCACGAATAGAATTTATATTTATATTTATATATGATAAAATGTTGCAATCATCCTTATAAACCAATTATTTTCACCGCTCAACACTTAAGCCGAAAGATATGGTCATAATAGGGTCTATGTCTACATGTTATTGATAAATTCAACTATTTGCACAACAAAAGAAAAAGATTTCGTTAACTTCACATCTTATACAACAGTATTGGAATTCCTTATATCAATGGCACAATTCCTCCTTATATTTGGGTAGCTACATGTCACTTTTTGTTGGATAATGGGCCCTATCATTCATGTTACCAAATTCTTTTTTTGATTATATGCAGAGGGTTAAAATAGTTGTACTACAGTTCCAGTACCAAAACATTAATCATACACGTAACTTTCTGTATTAACTAATTAGAATTATAAAGGTGTTACAATATATTCCCGTCAAGGTCAATATATAGACCTATTGAATGTAAACCTGTCCTACATGGACATTTATATCTCTGTCCTATACCTAATACCCATAACCTCATAAGTAAATTGCACTCATTGTAGTGCATTCAGTCTCCATTTCACTCACAAGCTAGTCTCAAATAGTATTGACTATAAATTAATTAAATGTAAATAAATCAGTCTATTGCAATGAAAGAGACGACCAATGATATTGCTATATCAGGTAAACTTAAAAATTGGAATTAGAGATGTACGTAGGAAGTAGGAAAACTGAGGGCCTATTAATCATTTAGAGTAAGATGGGTGGGTATACCATTCTTGGGTCACGATAAAAAAAAAAAAAAAAAAAAAAAAAAAAAAAAAAAAAAAAAAAAAAAAAAAAAAAAAAAAAAAAAAAAAAAAAAAAAAAAAAAAAAAGAAAGAAAGAAAGAAAGAAAAAGCAATTCCTTGGAGCATTTGGAAAGTTGGTTTTCAGTTTTCAGCATTTTGTCCAGTTCAATGGTGGATATAACTTCCTAAAACAGAAACACTTCTTCCAAATTTAGGTGACTGCATCAAATCAGAACATCTGAACCAAGTAGAGAAAATGAAACTTAGTCCGTTTATTTCAAGAAAATATGTTTTTTTTTCCTTTTTCTTTTATGTTTTTTTTATCAATAATTACAAAAGTGTTATTTTATTTTCAAATATTTGTACAATAAATAATAAAGAATAACATCTGTTTTATCATTCAAAACTAAAATATGCATCAACTCACATGAGATTATTTTAGCTTATACGATAATTTTGAATTTAAACTCCATATATGCAATAGCGTTAATATTTAGAGAGAAAATTTTGTTAGTCACAACAATTCTATTTTGTTTAAATAAGATTGTGTTCCATACAAGAAATCTGTATAACCTTAAAAAAATATTTGATTTGATAAAAATTTCTTGGAGGACAAGGAAGTCGGTATTCTGCATTGGCAGATCATGTCAATGTAAGCTTCATCCAATAGGAGTCCTTAAAATTATTCTTCCTAAAAACCAAAAAATCACCTTAGAGTACTTAGTTGATCAACTGGCATGGATCTTTCAGCGGAAGCTTCACCATTTAAGCATTACAATCTACATTGACCTGACTTGGGGGGTTTGTTAATTAATTAATTGGTTGGAATGAATGAGGAGGCAGAAGGAGGAAAGTTAATTTGCTATCCATTTGGTTGCTATGTTTGTTGATGAGTTATCTTCCCGGTTAGGAGAGACTAATGACCCAAGAAAACTCCTACAATTATATCTCTCAAATTAGCATGCAAGTACATGAGAATTTGAAGTTCTGGTACTTCCAAAACTAATTATATGTAGCAGCATAATTGCCACAGTTTATAAGGAAAAAAAAAAGTAGGTAAAACAGGTGAACAGTCAATTATCTAATTTGTACATGAAAGTTGGAGTTGAGACTTCCATATACTCTGTCATGCTGCCACGTGTTATTTATATTCGTTCTTAAAATAATCCAATATATATCATACCCCTGATTATAGTCTTATAATTAATTCCATCAACTATATATATATATATATATATATATATATATATATTATCGTCTGTACTAGCTACAGTATACCTAATAATTATAAGTCAGTTGGTAATATATTGAATTTATGGGAGAAAACTTAAGTTTGATTTCCATGTAATATATTTTGAAAAGAAATGAAAAACTTTAAATATAACTAAATTCTAAAAATTACAGTATTAAAAAAAATAACTACAGGAGTTACTACAATATAATAACTGTGTCCCCTTAATTGATATGTGACATATGAAATATTTATGAAGAGCATATTATAAGCAAAGAACACATTAGCTTAAATTCTCATGCTGCGATTTGTGTCTTAAATAGAGAGGTTTTGTTCACATTTGAAGAAAACGGCTGCGTTAGCAATGAGACTTACCAATCTTGAGACAGATAGGTGGGTGAAAGATTTGGCTCACTTTTAAAACAAGCAATAACAATAATTGTGCAACTTGCTAGGGGCCGGGCAAGTTAGGCCAACAGTCAATCCTTTCATTTTTTGTTCTCATTAAATATAACGGAATGTTTACCAACACTTTAAGTCTCTTGTACTATCACCTTTTTTTATTTTTTTTATTAATAAGAATTAAATATGGTATCAAATTTTTTCAATATTCACATATCTTATTTAATCAAGTGACTTACATGACATTGATTATTACTTATATGACCAAAAGGATATTTTACATGTATATCATTATTATAATTTAATTAGAATCTACTTATATTAGTGTAACTTCTTTTTACATTATTATTGAATCAATGATTGTGGACAAGTTTATTATTATTTTTTATAATAATTATTTCAAATATCATAATTAAATAATTTTTTTATTAACTTTGGTTGTAAAATAATTTACACTAATATTATATCAAAATTAAACTTTATTATTATTATTGTTACTATTAACTTGCACATACACTACACTATTAAGTGTTTAAGTTGCATGAATCAATTGACACAAATTGTTTTACTAAACCTTAAGTACCTAATGCATTAAATATTTAAATGAAGAATTTTATTGTAATTATCAATAAAATTGTCTTCATGTAATATATATGTGTGTGTTTTACTAAATCTTAAGTACCTAATGCATTAAATATTTAAATGAAGAATTTTATTGTAATTATCAATAAAATTGTCTTCATGTAATGTGTGTGTGTGTAAAAAAATAATTTCGGGCTCTTCATTCAATTAAGGCTTATTGTTAGAAATAATTGTAATTCAAAAGTAATTGAAATAAAATATCCATGAGTTGTTGGAACCCTGTTTATCAACAAAAGGGAGTTATTATGAACTCTAAATTAGTCAATTAACACATTCTCATCACTTACGTATCATCAAGCACTTCCTAACCGAATTGGGGCAACTATTTACGCAATTTAAAATTTTCTATTAATTATCCAGGTCATTTTCTATTGTAGGCTACAACATATCCATGTACAGAGATACATGTTAAAATATATTTCACATTTGAAATTTTTTGTAAGATAAGTTTTCTATAAAGATTTGTTAAATTGAGCTTTTGTTTGTTTCAACAGAAATGAGACAAAAAGGTCGAGAGACTCAATAACTCATACCTCCCTAATACAAATTTGTAGCGAAATGAATAATTGAGAGAGAATTACCCTCGTATAATATGAATAATAAAATTTTAGTAAAAATAAAGATATTTTTTCATAGATAGAATTTTTTCACTCTTTCTTATTTTTATCTATCTAAATATTATTTTTGATCATATTTTTCTTTTTTTCACTCTTATTTTTCTGATCATTTCTCTCATTATTTTCTTCGTCATCAAAGCAAAAGATATTTGAGCTAGTATAAATAATTCGATCTTTATGAAATTCAACATGATTCAATTCGGATGTTGACTATAATATATATAGGAAATGCATCTCAAATATCAATAAACAATATTCATCATAGCTAAATGTATATTATGGAGTAGTATATCACTTATACGTATCTTTAAAAATTTAAGAATATTAAAATTAAAACGGTAAAAGACTGTACATATATTTTAAATATAATATTTCAGATTTTTTTATAAAAAATTACATATATTTTATTTGTATAATCGATTTTGTTTTTTTACAGCTGTACTACATTGTAAATAGGCTTCAAAGTGTCAATTATTCAGGATTAGAAAAAAGTTTTTTTGTGGTTGTGACAACAATTTATTTTGAAGTCCAAGCATACAAATCGCTATTTAAAATTGTAAAGACTGACATAAAATTATTTATAAAAATATGAAGATAAAAAAAATATATTAGAAATTTTAAAAAATCACAATTAGATAAGGTAACGCTACTTGCTAGCCATTTAGTTATTAAACTATTATCACATGCGTCACTTTCATTTTGCAATTGCCTAGTTAAACACTTCACCTGTCTTTTTCTGTTTTAGTTTTAAGTTTGATTTGCTTGCATGTTTCTTTAACTATCTCCAACTACAATCTAATTAGTAATTAACTAATCATTATATATATATATTTCCTTATATGATTTGCACACCATTTCACTAGCCTAATATATAAGTAATAGGAGTGTATTTCATAAAAAAAGTATATAGTAAATGGACAAACGGAGTAGTTAATAAGATATCATGTTGTACACCAAAAATGTGTTAACAATGTTATTTTCTAGTTTTTTTTTTCTTTGGAATATTTTTGCGGGTATATTGTGAGTCCAATCTGACATATACATGACGATAGGGAGCGTTATCTAACTAGCAATCCAAGGAAGAATCCCCTTACAATTAAAATATAACTGCATATATCCAATAGATCTCTCTCTCTCTCTCTCTCTCTCTCTCATGAACAACAACAACTCTTTTATTTTTCAGTTTGTTTATAATTTTATAAAATGATACAAATTTTATGTGTTGAGATTTTACATATAACTAATATTTTAACTCATAAAATATGTATAGGGAAATTTCATATTTTATTAATACTATTTGTTATTATTTTTGGGGTTAAAACTTAAAAGTTAACTACTAACAAATTTAATTTCTGTCTCAAATTTAAAAGATCTTAAAGAGTTTAACACATATTTAAGATCTTAAATATTTGAACAAATATTTACCATCTTTCAAATCTAGTTCAACTTTTATCGTAAACAAATTTGCCAGTGGTACGTCGACTTTCAACTTAACAATTACAAACTATTATTGAAGTTGATGGAGGTATTTGAAAGGCTCGTTAAATAAATTCTGAAATTCAATCAATTAGAATGAGAGTAGACAAAATTGTGAAATATATTTGTATTGGGATGGTCACTTAATTGAGTTAAAGAGTTATTAAAGAAAAATAATAAAAACTAAGAATTGCTTGCACCATTTAGATTGTCTTAATTAGTTGGCGAAAGAGGCAGGCCATAGTTATGTATAAAACATTTCATGGGAACTAACGAGTAATTAATGTGGAGTACTATAAGACATTCTTGTTACTGAAGTTGTCTAAGTTTATTTTTCTGTTAGATCACACAAAGTCATTTTGAAAAGTAGTTTCCTCTGTTGTATTATATAAATCTAGAGAGATTAAAATACTTCTTCCACTTTATGTTTTATGACATGCATTAATTATAAGGATATTTTAGTTAAGTTTACTGAACAAACATGCAAAAGCAAAACTGAAACCAATATTATTAATGTTGATTAATTACTTTGTTCTTTTGTGTCCATACTACCTTAATTAGCTACATCGTTAATCCCCAACACTTTCAAAGGTGGACAGAGGTAAAAGATTCAAGTTGTGAGAAATAATTTAGTTTAATTTAATTGGGAAAATTCTAACTTCCTTTTCCTTTAAGTCAACACAGGTAACATTTCTCTGGTTTAATTTAATTATTATGGTTCAAGGTGATGGTTTTTATAATTTACGTTTCTAGATCCCCAGGCGCCTTGGATTAATCTAGGGGAGTAGATTATTTGACCTCGGCATGCAGCAATGGAGAAAGCAATTAACATTATGAACATATGGAGCTTATAAGCTTGCTGTTTCAAGAAGCCATGGCCAGCACCTTTTAAACATCAAAGTATTTGAATATTGTTGAAATTGATATTGAAAAGTTGTCAGATTTTATAAATTTGCAGATTTTCTCTGGGTTTTTCTCTCTCACTTAGGGCCAGTTCTTTGTTTAAAGTCTCTAAGACATAATGTTCTTACTAATAATATTTTTTTTTTAAAAATAGTAATACTTATAGATAAATAATATTCTTAAGAAAAATTCAGTAAAACAATATATTTAAGAAAAACAGACGTGATATACCGTACGTGCATACATTAAACAAATCTGGTATAATGTTTAATATATACTTAAAAGCATTTATCATGATTCATGATAGGATAACACGCACAAATGCGTTTTCTTCTGTTTTCTGTTTCCTGTTTCATGTCATCACGAGGTTCAGATCATGAAATGGTACGTACCTTTTATAATTAGGACATTCTCTTTTCAACTTATAAATCAATTTATTAAAAATTTCTAAATAATCAATTTGGTCTGAATATTGTAAGTTACTAATTGGGTTATTGGTTCATTCAACCAACAAGTCACCAGTTGAATTAATTGCTACTTAAAATGATAAATGTATTGTATCCAATTAGTTTTAGACTAGGTTATAATATATTCCAACCTTGAAATTAATCAACTTCCTATATATATATATATATATATATATATAGAAATATATGTCTTCGAAAAATGTCAATGTATAACTACTCCCTGATATTATTAAGCATGGTTGTCCTCACGTAAACGTGCTTTTATTTCAAATACCTGTCGTTATATTCATACTTTTATACATCTCTTAAAGAAAATGGATAAAACATGTGATGTAATTTTCTAAAATAAAACTTGACATCATCATGCAATTACACTATATAATATATAATTAGAAAAAGAGTACGAAAGAGATTTCTATTTTTTTTATACAAACATAAAGATAAAAAAATCATTTTTTAATAAACACTTATTAAACATTAAGAATATTTTCTGCGTTATTAAATTTTATTTAACAAAAAAGTTATATTAATATACATATTACGGGGGTTCTATACTATTTTATATGATGTACATTATATTAATATTTAATTTAATGTTTTGTGTGTACGTACACACATACTAACAAATTAATTATTTCTAATAGATAAATATGATATTAACAAAGTTTAACCAAACATTAAGCCATTAGAAATATCTTTTGTAGGTGAATGGAAGGGGTAAAAAAAGATTAAGATTTTTTCTTTAATCAGTAACAGGAATTAATCCATCTAGAAGGTAAAACATTCATATATATATAGAATTAATTGTTGTATGTTCTTATGTCAATAGGGAGTTGGGGAGACAAATTAAGAGGGGCAAGACCAGATGTTTGACTCAAAAAGAAGTATAGTTTTAATTAAATGACGAATGATATATGGAATAGTCCGCAGTCCACGTGCAATTGTAAGGATTCTAAGCCAAATAATGTAGTTAGTTACGCCCCAAAAAAGTTAATCAAATCCAAACCTAAAAACATATCTATCCCTCTGCGTATAGCTTCCAAATATAGTCTAACAAGAATACCAAACTCTCCCAACGATTAAATTTCTGATGTAATATTATAAATATATATATATATATATATTTCTGATGTAATATTATAAATATATATATATATATATATATATATATATATATATTCCTCCATTTTGTTATTTTGCATGTCACACAAACCTATATGTCAAAACTACTTTTCTTAGGTGAATGTATACTATGCGTTGTGTGTTGAATTTTCTATTGAAGAATATTGGACATGTACACGCACGGCTTAATTTATTCAATTGTTTTTTCCTAAAAGCACTTTTGGATGCTCATTTATATACATGCACTCTCTAACATAGTCGATAGCAAAGTGTCTCACGTTTTATCATTGATGTCTCATATAAGACATGCCCATTTTGTGGAAAATAGAAAACCACCCCGTGTCAATGTAATTTTCATTAGTAAATACATAAAATATGGAAAAATAGGCACGCTTTGGTGGGTTATAAGTAGACGTTGTAGGTTAGAAACTTGGAAAGATGTTGAAAGCAGAACCAAACACGCACCTCTAAGCAACCTTTTTTCTTTCACCCACATCATATGTAATGTGTGTGTATATATATATATATATATGTGTATATATTATTATTATTATTATTTTATTTATATATCTTTGTGTATTAATGACTTATAAGAGGGTTTGTTAGCCAAAACGTTTGCATCAATCGCAGGTGTAAGAGGTTTGTCCAATCCCTCCAACTCTCTAACGGAAAACACTTTCCCATCTTCCCCCACCATATATTCTCTTCCTGTGTCTCTTTCTATACTCCCTTGTCTTTATTGTTAGTTTCTTATTATCTCTATTTTTCCTCTCTCTCTCTCTCTCTCTCTCTCTCTTATAGCTTTAATATTCTTTACTCATCATAGCTTAGGGAAGGGAAGATAAATAGATCAAGCACAAGAGGGAAAAATATATACCCTATTCTTGAATTAGGGTTTTTTCTTTCTTTCTTTGTATTTTAGCTTCTAGCTAGGGAGAGATAATTAATATGTGCAGTAGAGGCCATTGGAGACCAGCTGAGGATGAGAAGCTTCGAGAATTGGTGGAACGCTATGGACCTCATAATTGGAACGCCATAGCTGAGAAGCTCCGAGGAAGATCAGGTGAAATATCATCGTGTTATATTATTATCTTCTTATTCATTTTCTTCTTGCTTGCAACAACTTTTTATTCATTAAAATCAAATAATTATTTTATTAGAAAATACTGTGGTAACAATCGAACTAACGAACTAATATGAAAAGGTTAGCACGACCTAACTCCTTTAACTTTGTGTGTAGTGATTGTGATAATAGTTAAACTCTATTAATTATATTAATAATTGCTTTATATAGTGTAAAAATTTTCTTTGCAACTACAGATGGAAAGGGAGGTTGGGCGGGGGGGTTATCATGAATAAATTTTTTGGATGAATATTGGATGATGTTTCTCTAAGAAAAAAGCTTTGATTTTGCTCTACTTGATAAATCCATTAGGGTTAGAAAAGGCAGTTTAATTTGAAGAAAAATATAGCAACTAATTATATATGTACGAAACTAACAATTAAATTTAAGTAGCTAATATATTAGCGAAGATTGAAGATTTTACTAACTAATTAATTAGCTTTTAATTTCTAAGGTTTGATTAAAAGATCTGATGCATGGAAATATAAAGATTTATTATACTATATTAAAAGCTAATATATATCAAACTAAAGCATATATAATAAATGTATAAACTACCATGAATTTGCAAGTTTGTGAAGTTTAATTGTTATAACATAATTAAGCTAAATTAACAAGAATTGTTGTGCAGGGAAAAGCTGTAGGTTGAGATGGTTCAATCAATTGGACCCAAGAATAAACAGAAGTCCTTTCACAGAGGAAGAAGAAGAGCGTCTTCTAGCTTCTCACCGGATTCATGGCAATAGATGGGCAGTAATTGCAAGACACTTCCCAGGACGAACTGATAACGCTGTCAAGAATCATTGGCATGTGATGATGGCAAGGATTCGGAGAGAAAGGTCTAAAAATTATAGTCCAAAACAGCCACTTTTTCCTCCAAACTTGCAGGTCGACCTTGACACAAATTTTGAGACCATCCCTTCTTCTTTTGTTGACAAGTATTATGAAAAGTACAGCCACTCTTGTGTTGCACTCACTCATAGCTCTTTTCAATTTCCCACCAAGAAGTTTTACTTTCAAGATCCAAGTTCTGCTGGTTCCACAGTGCCTCGAGGTACATACATTTCATGCTTTCTACAACTTCATTCAATAACCAATTGCTTTACAAAAAAAAAAAAATGAAATACTAGCCGGAAAAAATAGTAGTTAATTATTAAGTTTAGTCTCATTAATATAGTTTTTGTATGGTAAAAATTAAACGGTTAGTATGTTTATTATAAGGATGTGCTTGATAAAATTAACATATAAGTTAACTAAAAACTTATAAGTCACAAGTTGAAAAGCTAAAATGTTTATAAGCTATAATTAATTGATCGAATTGATGATATTTGATAAAATTAACTAATAAGTTATAAATAAAATGAAATGACATAAAAAAACCATATATAAAAGAATTTCAAGTTAATAAGGATATTTAAAAAAAAAACAACTAACTAGTAGCTTATAAGTTAGAAGTTAATTAAAATAACTTATGAAATTAAATTAAAACTACTAAAATAAATTTGTATACTAAATAAACTTATTTTAGTTAAATTAACTTGTTTTTCAATATCGTGGAATTTTTTTTTCTGAAAAATGAATTAAAGGCTTTTTTTTTTTGGAGCACAAGGAATATTTCATTCTAAATTACAACATATAAGTTATTAGACAAGTGATTTATCAAAAACGCTATAAGTTTATGATTATAATATAATTTACCAATGGAATGAAATTATCTATTAATATAAAACAGACTAGCTATTAACAAAAGTTTACTATTTGTGCTAACAAATTCGTTTTAATATTAGAGAAGACTATATTCACAAAGACAGGTTCAATAACTTGTTAGTATATGAAATTTTCGGGGGTCCTGCTAATAACCAAGTCATCTTAATCAGTGTTTTTAAGAAATTGATTAAATAAATAGAAGTTAATTTGTATTAAAAGTTACAATAGATAGAATTATATTGAAAATCACAAGAATATACTATTACAATTTCAAATAAATTTAATGAATATTTAGTAAAATATAAAATAATTTTATATTATCATTTCTATATAACTTTTGAAATAATTATTATAAAAATTAAATATAAAATTATTATATATATATATATATATATATTAGTTTAAAAAAAGGTCGTTCGTATCTGGATCATTATTTTTAAAAAAGAAAAAACAGTTAAAGAAAGTAATAGTAGTAGTTCTTTTAGGTACAGTGACAGTAATTACATCTTAAAAATTTATGAAAAAAATAAAAACAGTTATATATATTAAAGGATAATTTAGAAACAAAAATATGTATATCAAATAAATGGAATAATTATCTTTATTAATAGTTATATATATATATATATATATATATTCATGCATGACCCTTTTTCTTTTCTAATAAAAAAATTACTTTTAATTTTCTAACCATTCTCTTAAGGGCGCTAATTAGCATTATAATTGTGTATTGGGCACCAATCAGGCATTGACGAAAAGTACAATACATTACTTTTTCCCCATTGGGTGATGAGAGTTAATAATGAAAATCCTTGTTTGATAATATTTCAGACAAGAGTGAATCAGTAGAGTTCTATGATTTTCTTCAAGTAAATACCGATTCCAATAAAAGTGAAGTGACAGACAACGCCAGAAGAGACGAGGAGGAAGTAAGTAAAGATGGTGTGGGACAGAAGAATAAGGACAATGGTGTTCCATTCATTGATTTTTTGTCTACTGGAGGCTGCTAACATATATATATATATATATATATAATTGCTAAAGTACAACCTCAATTACTTCCAACATTCATCAATTGATCGAGTCTGACTACAGAACAAAATCTCGACCTACGTAGATCCATTCATGTAATTAACTACCTACTGCATTCACAAAACAGTAAAGAATTCATGTAATTATACATGTACATTTATAACATCTAAACAAACTGCTTCTAAGAAGCTCCATGCATCGAAGATCGATCAAAAACGTACATTACATCTTGTAAACTGAAGAAAATTAGAAATGCTATAGATGTTTGCATCTTTCAAGATTTTATGTTCCAAAATCCACTTGGATTAGGGAGATCATGTGGGATCGCCTACTATATTTTAAAATAAGGACATCCAAAATGCTAATTGAGACTTAATTAATGAGAGAGATAAAAGAGAAAAAGAATAAATATTCTAAGTAATATGATAAGATAGGAAAAAAGTTAGAATGTCCTTTGAACTCTCCATGTAAAAAAAAGTCAGAGAGAAATTATAGGTGTTAAATGTTTGAAAAGTATAAGTATTCAAATATTATCATAGTTTATTTTATTTTACCTGTAATCAACTTCTTAAATCAAATAATGAACAAATATATACACATTAGGTCAATTAATAATATACAGTTACGTTAAATACTAAAAAAATAATTTTATCTTTTACGTATATTGATCATGCATACACCTCAAATATCAACTAATTAAACTAAAATGGATTTTTTTTCGACAAAAAATACCTATAATTTCTACACTCAAAGTAATGAATGTGTATAATTTCTTCTTCTTCTTGAATTGTACATATTAGTTTGAGAACTTAATAAAAAGAATATAAACAACTGAATCTTAATTCTGTCTCATCATCAATTTATCTTTATATTAGAGAAAAATAGATTTACTTTAGCTTATCATTTTTGGAGTGTTAATAATAAAATCAAATTAATACGGTTAAAAAAGTTCAAGCCCAATTAATTTTGGTAAAAAAAATGGCAATTCAAAAACTAAAACGATTTAAACTAAGTTAAAATCTCATCTTTAGAATAGAATAGTTAAATCTCTGTATTTTTAATGTTCCACTAATTGATTGAGTCAGTCCCACTAAGCTTATAATGATTGATAATACGTGAGTTATAAATTTTTTGATATCATCATTGATTCTTATAAATAAATAAAAATATAGATAATGACCATCGTATAAATAAACAAATGTGGTAAAAATCCTTTAAAGCAAGTTTACATTTTAAAACGAATAAATAAGAGTGTGCTTATTATTTAATCTAATTTAAAGTGTATCGTGATTATTAATATTTTAATGACAAATACATTTTTGTTAACTCATTTTGACGAGTATATATATAAGATAGGATCCAGGTATAAGTGTCAATCCATACAGCAGATTAATCTTATGGTTTATAATATCTTAATAAAAGTCAATGTACCTTGAATAAAAGGCAAATATATGTAAACGGTTAAAGCCTGCGGAGTCAAAACGAAATTAGATTTGTATGCGCCCTTACGTTTGGTTTAGGAAATTAGCAAGGAAGGTTGAAAATTAGACAAACAAGAAAATGAAGGATAGATGGAGATGTATTCTCCTTTTATTTGAATAATTAATAAGGGAAAGAAAGAATATATATGGTAAAGATATATACTAACTCTATCCAAAACCATTTATTCAAAAGCTTCTGAAAGCAAATTTGGATTATTTAATCAACTTGCTTTAAGAGTAACTAACATGAATGAGACTTTTATAAAATATATATATATATATATATATATATATAAAATACTCTTTTTTAGTTGATTTTACTCCACCTTTTAAAGTGGAAAAAGAGGATTTTCTTCCACTCCTTTTTTTTTACCATGGAATGAGGCAAGTGTAGTGCAAAAAACGGGATTGTAAAATAATTGATGCTTAATTATTTTTAGAAGAATATTAATATTAGGTATAACCAGTGACTAGTTAATATTTAAATACACTGTTGATGAATTATGGGGCATAAAATAACTTTCTTGCTATTTCAAATAAGTCAGGCAGGTAAAAATATTAACCAGTTATAGCGAAAGGCATGCAATAAGCTCCTCAGTTTGTACACCACATAAAGGACACAGGTCCGAATGAGAAATGAGGGCATTGCTATTGGGCCTTACGCTATTGCTATTGGCTCCTACAACGTGGGTGGTTTTTCTCATTTTCCAAAAAAATACCCCTAAATTATCATTGTAATGTTTGGGGTGAAAAAAATATAATACAAAGAAGTATAATTCTATTGTATATTGTAAAACAAAATTATATTTGTGTTGAATTTTGAAGTTTTAAATCTTACAACAAGGACATAACTTTTGAATCATGTGTCCAATTTAAACGTATAATATGTTTATTTCATATAAATTTTCAAGAGGAATGCATAGCAAGTACATGAAGGGGACTTGGTCAAACATTTTACAAGAATACCTTTTCTTCTATCAAAAAATTGATTTTGAAAGAATTTTCTATATCTGGTGTCAAAAAAAAGATTTATGTCAAACATAACAATGGAAACATGATTATGATGTGTGTCAAAATCCAGATAATAATGAAATTGTGGGTGTAGGAAAGTAAAGAGGATAGAAAGTAATTTCGCAATTGTTGTAAGGGTCAATAACAAAAGAGTAGGACCAATAGTAATGCTCGAGAAATGAATGTCAATTTGATGCCTTTTTTTCATTTGTTAAAAGTTCACCATGGCTAAGCTAATATATGTTGGTTCAGGAGTCCCACATCGGTGGGTTACTCCAAGGAACCAAGGGTGGGGGGCTATAAAAGCATACCCCCTCCACCCATTTTATACACACCAAAATCTTCTTCTCTTCTCTTATAATATTATTTGTTATAATATTATTCTTGAGTATAATTTTGTGAGGAGTATTCCCTAGTTCAAGAGAGAGATAAAATTGTTCTCTCCTTGTGATAAAAGGGAGGTTGTAGTGTTGGAGTTCCCATAGTGAAATTTTTTCTACTCTTGTCCGTGGGTTTTTTATCTCAGAGTTTTCCCACGTAAAATATTTGTGTCCATTTATTGCTTTCAATTTCCTTTATCTGTTGCTATTGTTCTGTCCGATGGAATCCCCGTTTATTAACAATATACAAACAGACTCCACATAAATCAATGGTATATTTGATTTGAAGTTACAAAAGTATGTTTGCGAATTCTAATTCAAAATTGGGTGTTTCAATGCATAAAATTAGACTTTATTACTTTAAAATAAAATTACTTTTGAACACTTCCAACTTTAATCCAGACATACACACAATATAAAAGGAGTGAAAATTGTTTTTCTAATTTGAGAATAGCAATAAAGCAACTTGACAAGTCAATGTAAGATCATAAAAAAAAAAAAACCCATCTCCTTCTATCCAAAATAAAGTAACAACAAACAGCTTAATTTACAAAACTCTTAAGAGCTATGTATCTTTAATAAGCAAATTTTCCACAAAAGGCATTGACAAAGTTTCTGACTTTGCCATGTAGACTGTAAACTGAACAGGAGGAAAATTATTAGGGAGAAGGAAGAATTCACATGATAAATATTGCATAGCCTTAGAAAAAGAAGCAATTAAGTATGTAACAATCAACTTTAACATCCAAGACAACTCAGATGATAAAAATAAAATATGTTTATACTTTTAAATCTTGGCTTCTGCAAAACACCACAAGAAATATGTACCAAAAGAAAACATATCTACTTTCTACAAATTGGGGTAAATAGAAACAAGTAGAAGAAGATACAAAGAATTCCAAATAATCATGTCAAATTCTGCATGGTTTGTTATCTGAAACACAATGAGCAGTGACTGAAAAATACTTGAAAGTAAATTAAGCATATTGTTGCGAACTCGGCAAGTGCACCGGTCGTACAAGTAATAAAGTGGTGAAAGAAGGGATTTGTCGTTCCCAACGAGGATTGTTTGACCAAATAAACTATAACTTTAATCGATAAGTTGGATACGAAATAAATAAGAATAATGTTGCATGTTGTGGTGTGTGTGACAATTAAATTAAAAGTGAATTATAACAAGTAAATTAATATCAACAAGTAACTGGAGGGATAATGATATACGAAGATATGTAGTTAAGGCAACCCACAAATGATGTTCCTCTCAATGGAAATGTATTGTTTACTATCTTCACTTCTCTAAGCTATTTAGCTAGTGTGTTCTTCTTATATTGACTAAGCTTGGATCCCTCGCCACTTAGTTCTTTAACTCACACTCCAACCCTAATCCCTTAGTGATTTTCAGTAAGTTAAGCATTAAGCAAACACACAAATGAACAAGCTACAAGCACCCATTCCTATTCCTAGGTAATGTTAACAAGTTACTACACTTAGTTCCAAACCAAAGCCCCAATATTCCTATTGTGAACCCTAGCTCCAAACTCTCACAAAGAATGGCCAAGTCCAAGGAAGAGATGAAAGAATTAAAGCAAGTGCAGTAAAATAG
>PYAF01001972.1:255233-272137 GCA_007407185.1 Glycine tomentella
GGAAGCTTAGCCAAACCTCATAATGGTTGGCTGAGATACAAAAAGAGGCATACCCAGCTGAAGCAAGGAAGAAGAAGATGGAGATGCAACTCCACTTGTGCCTTCAACTCCCTTAATCCCTAGCTAAGGAATCCCAAGTTCTAAAACCTAAGTTTGTGTTTTTCTCCCTCCAAAAACGTACATTGAATGCTGGTGGTTGAGGTATTTAAAGCCCTCCACATGAAATCTCTGTTCTGCCCTTAATGTGGCTGCTGTCGACCTGTGGCGCCTTTGGCGCCAGACTGGCGCTCCTGGCGCCAACTTACAGAGAGTACGGTGCCCTTGGCGCGGGAACGGCGCTCTTAGCGCGGGAATCCAGTGAGCACAGCGCTTTTGGCGCAGGGTTGGCGTTCCCAGCGCGAACTTGCAGAGGTTGTGGCGCTCTTGGCGCCAATCTTGGCGCTCTTGGCGCCAACTTCCAGAGATGATGACGCTTGAAGCGCGGCGCTGGCGCCTTTGGCGCCAGATTCCAGAACCCGTGGCGCTCTTGGCGCCACTCCTGGCGCTGGGGGCGCCAGATGCTTCTTCAGGCTTGGCTCTTTTTCCTCTGACTTGGCCTTGTTCCTTGGTATTTTGGTCGATTTCCTGTCAATACATCGAGATAGCTCAATATACGCATAAAGAGGTCATAAATGAATGCTCAATGCTTAAATCTTGGTCTAAGGCTTGGAAAATCCTTATATGCTGGGCGCATATCACATATCAACAGTACATTGTGAAGAAAAAGGATGGTTACTTTTAAGTCTAAAAAATGATTGACCATTATCAGCTTTTCATTATCAAAATAACAGTACATTGCTTGTGAGAAAGTACAGTACATTGCTCTTACAATAGGCTTCTACGAATCATTTCATGATAAAGTTTCTCTGTCATGTCACTCTCATTTTTTTGTAAAAGAGCACCGATAATTATTTCATAAGTTACAACATCAGGGAGGCAACCACCATCTTCCATTTTTGACAGTATGTTTAAAGCTTCACCAAACAAGCCCTCTTTACAAAGCCCTCAATCAAAAGATCCTGAAAAACCTCTTATGAGCATTATTAAGGTTGTGTTTGTTAAAAAAAAAAAAAAAAAGTTACCGAAGACAAAAATAGAGTATGTTTGGTTTGTGTGATTTTGAAGACAGTAAAGTTACAATTTTTTCTCTTTCCAATTACAGTAAAATCAATTTTTTTTTGCATAAAAATCAATTTTTAGACAACAAAAACTGATGTTTTAGAGAAAAAAATCAATTTTCTTTGGTTTTAGACAAAAGAATCAATGTTTTAGGTTAAAAAAATCAATTTTCTAGACAAAAAAAAATATTATTTCTCACATATTTCTCTTAAACCAAACAACACCGCATGTGATTTTATTTCTACTTTATTTTTCTTTTTTCAAATTATTTATCTTCTACTTTTATGTAACTTATTTTTCTCCTCTAAACCAAACACACCATAATTCTTCCACCTTTACACAATCCATCAATAAGAGTAGTGTACATGTCCACATTTGGTTGAATCCCCCTGTCTATAAGTTGTAAGTTACTGTATTAGGAACCACATTTTTTCATCGCATTTCTTTAAATAGATTCATTGCTTCATCCACCATTTTATTCTTAAAGAATCCGTAAATCATGATGCTATAACTCCGAACATTGGTATTTAGTACTAACTTACTATGCAAAAACTCAAACTCAAATGTGCAGAGGCTAAAGAATTAACATAAGGAAAGCTTTGAGGTATCCACCTTCTTTCATACATAAAGAATGAACAAACTACTCGCGCGCAATGAGGATTGTGACTCGGTATTATGAAGAAGTACACACATATAAAGAGAGAGAGATAAAAATGTCACCCCATTTTTTAAAATTTGAACGAATAGATATGGATATGGTTAAAAATCAGAAGCTAATAGAGACTGCCATTTGATGTATGGAAGTGTAGGAAATATTAGTAATTTATAAAGGTATTATCATGACTGTTCGCTCTTTAATTATTGATGTTTATGATTAATGTACACAAATTAAGGAGTATTTAATTTGTATAAGATACTAATGTATTTAGTCTAAAATTCTTTTGTTTTATATAAGATGTAATTGTAATTTGTTGTTTGTTGAATTACTTTTAAATATATAGTTCATCATTTCTCATAAAGATTAAATCTAGTTATTTTAAAGAGATATATATGAAGAAAAAAAATTAAGACTTTAATCCTTAATTTGGGGTTATATTTTTTTTTTAGTTCCTGAAATTTAAAAATATTTTTTTTAGTCCCTAACATAATAAATTAATATTTTATATATTTTATGATATTTTTTATGAATTTGTGACAATTTTTTAGTATTTTGTAACAGTTTTAAAATACAAATTCAAATCATTAAGAAATAAAAATTAACTTATGACAGTTAAAAAATATCACAAAATGCCAATTTAATTTGTCAAAGACAAAAAAATTATCAAAATTAATGAGACTTAAAATTTAAAAAACATAAATAGGTTTGGAATAAAATTAGATGGTGATACTGATAGCAAAGTGTTTTTTTTTTTATTAGCAATACTGATAGCAAAGTGTATGGTACACAAGATTTGAAATCAAGGAAGACCGGAATGATGCGTACTACGAGGGTTGCAAAGCAAACAGGACAGAGCATGATTATCTGGACGTTTATTTTTCTTTAAAAAAAATCTTTGGACATCATGTATGTCTTTTTCAACTCTTCTTTTGCGGATTGTTTCTCAACTGCTTAGTTAGTTTTGGCCTATAGCAACGAAACTTTCCTCTTAGATGTCTTCTCAGTTCTCAAGACTCTTTTGCTTACTGTTTCTCAACTGCCTGGTTAAATTTGGTGTCCAGTCTGAATTGTATATGGCAATAAAGTTGGATTGTATCTAAGAGTATCTGAGAGATGTTACTTTAGGTTCCTTTAGTAATTTTTTTTAATCCAATCAGTATTTTTTATGATTCTTACAGTCTAATGTCATTCATATGAAACTCACAATATTTTACTTTAATGCAATAAATCAAAGAAACTCAAAAAAAATTCACATATTTATATTTTTTATAATAAAACTTAACATTTTTTTCCAGTTTTTATAAACTTAAATATTTGTTTTTCAGTTTTCATTTGTTACAAGTTTTTTTAATTACCAACTCCCCACTCAACGCTTATTTTGTTTCATTTATTACAAATTTTTTTAATCACCCACTCCCCACCGAGACCTCGACCACAGTGCCACAATTTTTAATAATATTTACCAAAATGCCACGCGGACAAAAGTATTTGCCAGAATGCCACGCGGCGTAGTTCGCTACGCACTCCAGCGAACTATGCTCGCTGTAGTGGCGTCAGTCTGACCAATGGCGCAGTGCCTTGGCAGACCGGGCAGGACACGTGGCAGTCGCCTGACGTAGTTCGCTAGGGAGTGTAGCTAACTACGCCAGATGCTGACACGTGGCCGTAACGGCCAATTTTTTGAATTCCTGATGACGTAGTTCGCTAATAGGGGTAGCGAACTACATCAGGCTCTAACACGTGGCAGGAACCGTCACATTTTTTGAATTCCAGTCGACGTAGTTCGCTTGGGGGGCCAGCGAACTACCTATAAGCGCCACGTGGACTGCCCGTGGGGCAGCCACCTAGTTCGCTGGGGGTCATAGCGAACTATGCAGCCACCGAGCTCGCGACACATCAGCAAGCGTAGTTCGCTTGGAGGCTTAGCGAACTACGCCGCGTGGCAGTTTGGCAAATAATTTGATTGATGTGGCATTTAGGTAAATATTTAAAAAAATCGTGGCACGTGGGTCAAGGTCTCCTCCCCACCCAACGCCTATTTTGTTTCATTTTATTACCATTTTTTTTTCATTACCCAGTCCGCACACACTCCACGCGTCCCTATTTCTTCTCATTTTTTTTAATCTCCAGAACCTTCTCATCTCTTCTCCAAGACTCTTCACCTATTTCTCATGTCTCTTCTCAGTCAAACCGCGTTCAACCTTCTCCACCTATGTCCAAGCATTCCATTTTTTCTTTCTCTCTTCTCCACCCACACACACCTCCTTTCTCTCACGTCCGCGTTTGCCCAACTTCCTCGCGCCATGACTTTCGCTGTCGCGGAGCTTCCTTGCGCCAAGGTCGTCGCCGTCGCTGAGCTTCCTCGAGCGCGTCGTCTTCTCCAACCACCACCGTCGCCCAACGCGGCAATTCCTCAACCCACCGCCGCGACCTCGTCCTCGAGCAACCACTTCTGTCGTCGCGGCCTCTTCCTCGCGCCAAATGGATAGTTGTGTTTTTGTTCATGGTTGATGAATTGAATAATGTTATTATATTGTTAAGAACTGGTTCCTTATATAAGCAGCGCTCCTCTTTCTTCAAGAATTAGTTCCGCCACACAAGCACGCTCTAGTGCGTAGTGTTTTCCCGAAACCGGTTCTTCAAGTTAAGGAACCGTGTAAGCTCCCCGCTTTGGAGATGCTGTGATGAATTGAGTATGTGAAGCATTTTCTGCCTCAAAATAGGTACTCGCAGATAATATCTGATAATATTTCTAACACTTTTCATGTAGAGTTGCCCCAAATGTGTTACAATTTGGAAAACTTAAATGTTGACACAGGTAGAAAATTGACATGTTGAAGAATGTTCGTAAGGACCAAAAAGTATTGCAAGAGTTTTGTTAAAGAGATGATGGTACACAGACGTTATCCTCTGAAGCACCCTTTGCCATCTAACAAGTTGCTCTGGAAGCTAGAAACCCACCCAACCCAGCTTCCCTTATAGTACACAAAAGAACTGCAAAATTACTGTAATTTTCTACAGGAATTCCCTATGAAATGAAGACAATTGCTCTAGTGGAGTTGAGAGGACAAAATGCCTACTCACACTTAATGGATCGATAAATGTGGCGGACAAAGAACAAAGCAGCACGGAATCCAACGGTTCCAAGCATTAAGAAGAAACCGTAGCATATACAGGCCATGTATCCGAAGAAAAATGAGGTCTGCATGAATCCAGACATGTCGGAGCGTGCATAGTAGTAATACAGACAGTAGGCATAGATAAATAACCCAGTTGAACCACCACATAGGAATGATCTGTAAGAGGAAAATAAGAACACATAGGTCAAGTGAGCTGGTCATAAACTTAAACTGAAATTCAAGCCTCATGGAACTCCAAGTGATCATCCATTTCCAAAATGCAAATCCCAAAAATAAAATAGATCAAAATAATATAATAGTCAACAAAGAGATGCATAAAGCAACAAAGCCTGCACCCTTCGGAATACATTTCTTGCTGAAGAATGGTGGCATTAAGGTCCAGATATATAAAAACTGACTGACATAAAACATGAAAGGGAGAATATTTATCCATGCTTGTTCATGAGTCAGACACTTAACAAACCATCAATAAAAATTAGCCAATTCAGTTATTAAGTCCTAACATTTGAAGTAACTTGTCAAAAGACTTAAAAACAATATTACCAATATATCCTCTTGAGAAGTTCATGCATTCTGATCCATCCATCATCATAACTTATTTTCATTGGAAAAAGCTCCATCTGTTAATTATGATATTTAAAAAAATTATCCTAGTATTTCATATCTACAGTACTTATCTAGGTTTCTCTTATCATATGAAAATTTGCTTAGGTGTTGGGTTAAGCATTTAAGCTTATGAAAATGGCTTATGAACTCCATAAACTCTGTTAACTTAAAGGTGAAATTTATCAAAATAAGCTCATGATAAGCTCTAACTTAATACGCACCTAATTAAACTGTTTTTCCCAAGCCCACCTAACAGCTAACTCAGGAATCAGTTGACACCTCATATTCACTAACTATCCACAAGGAATTAAACACCAAGCCATGAAAAACAAGAAAGAAATTTGTGATAAAGAGTGATTTCATACCTCCACCACCACTCATGATCCTCAGCAGCAAGCTGGAAGTATGTCAATGCCACAGTGATGAAAGCAGTAACAATCAATAGAATGATGAAGACAATGAACAGGATGCTGTAGATGGTGTAAATTCTGTGGCCCCAAACACTGGCAAATATATAGTAAAGTTCAATGTATATAGCACTGAAAGGCAAAAATCCTGCCATCGCCATCTGAGGAATAGTTCCACGGTACCAAGGCAGAGGTGGAATCTCCCTTGGATATTTAGTTGTCCGAACAGGAGCTTGAAATTCAGCCTTGCTATTCTTCCCAGCAATCCCTCCCAATACAAGCAAAGGAGACGTAACAAGTGTCCATATGAGAACTATAACCACAATCGTCCCAAATGGGAGGGCAGCAGTAGCTTTGTAAGCAATTGCAACAGTGTTTAGAAAGCAGAAAGTCAGAAACAGAGGTCCACAGAAAAGGCATCCAGTCAACAGCAGATTCCTAACCTGTCATAACAAAATGGCAAGAATAAAACCAATAAGCACTGAAAAACAAACACAACCTAATGAAAACAGCACCAAATAAAAGAGAAAAAAATTCACAAGCAAATACCCAGTTTGTTCCTTCCAACTGACAATAGAATGAAGTTGCAGTGTATCCAGCAATCCCTGAAGTAAGTGCATATATGACAAGAAGTGCAGTAAACAGTGCCCCTCGATTGTATGGATAAAACACACCAACAAGCGCCAATATGAATATGAAGACCGCACTGCATACCACATATAATCACCACTCATTCAGATAGATAAATAAACAATGAGTAAATTAGCACAATTTATTTTCCCAAAACAAGCTTCACTGATAGACAAATTTCAAACAGGCCAGTGCAAACTCACAGGGTAAACAACTGAGTGCCAGATCCAAGCGCAGCCGCAAACAGAGACTTAAACTTGGGGAACCTAAACACATCCCCATGGATATATTTCCACCCAGTCTCTTCCTGATCCTCCGCAGACTCCTCATCATGTGCATACCTATTCACAATTCAAACAAAAGCAACATCCATAATTCATCCCAAACAAATAAACAACCAACCAACCAAGGTTTTAAAAACAGTCTGCAACCACAATCCAGCCACATCAAAGTTTTTTAGGTCCCCATCACTACAATTGCAGCTGCATTTATCCACAACATCAAGAATTGCAACAAAATCACGACAGAAATTGTGGCTACATATATCCGCAATTTCCTGCAATATCAAGTGTAGCAATAAAACCATGACTGCAATTGTGTCCGCATTTGTTCGCAATTTCCCTAATATCAAGGATTGTGACAAAATCGCGACAGCAATTGTAGCTGTCCTTGTCTGCAATTTCCCACAATACCAAGAATTGCAACAAAATCATAGCCACAATTGTGGTCACACTTGTCTACAATTTCTGCAATATCAAGTATTGCGTCAAAACTGCAATCGCAATTTGAAACCCTTGTAAACAACACATAATGTTCTTCACAAAATCTCACATACTTTACAAAATCGTTCTTGAGCACCCTCATCAAAATGGTGGCGAGGAACCCGGTCAAGAGCAGCACCGTCACACATGAGTTGATAATCGAGAACCAGTGAATTTCCAAATGATGCGGCAGCGAAGACGACTGCGAGTACCTGTCCATCCTCTTCTCGAACGGCGTGTTCGTCTCCTTCCACTTCACCGTGTACAAAAACTCGGCATCAACCTCAGCATCCTTGGTGAGATCCACGAGCGCATTGGGATCGGTGCGCACGTTGATCTCGATGACCCTGTCCTTGTTGTAGAACACGTCGAAGTGAATGTGCTTATACAGGAAGTACCTATAATCACTGGGGTCCTTCCCTTCCTTGTCCACCTTCCCTATGAAACCCCAAATCGGAAGGTCGTCATAGTACATCTGAAAGTAGTAGTCCTTCCTCACCGCGGATCTGAACCGCGCCACGTCCTGTTTGGAGAGCTTCCTCTTGCACACGGAAACCGACTCCTTGTCGCGCTGGAACTCCAGCTTGTATGGCGCGCTAACCAAACGGTCCCCATTCAGCACCTCCCCGAGCGCCTCCTTCTTCTCTTTCAAATCACCTGCTAAGTAAGAAATCACAATTCATCATAAACTTATTAATAATTAAATGAAATCAAGCAACATTATATACCACCGAGGATTGAATCAACTAACACCATTTTTGTTCGAGTTTAATTAACCAAAGGTTACAAATACAAATTCGAGTCAGCTTAACTAGAAGTCTCGAATGAAAGTCAACTTAATTTAAATTTTTCCAATTTGAGTCGGCTCAACCAGTTTTAGTTGCCACGTGTTCGAATCATCAGCTTAACCAGTGGTCTCATATTCGAATCTGTTTAACTAATTCACTCGAACTCAAACAGAATTGTCTCTCATAAAATAATATTATATATATATATATATATATATATATGTATGACAGATGTGCGTCATAAAAAGGAGAGAAACGAACCTGGTTCACAGAAGGGAAGGTCGAAGTAACGGTAGGTTTCGCTGGAGAGAAAAAAAGAAGAGAAGAAGAAGGAAAACGATAAATAATAGTAATTAATGAAGGGAATGCAATGGGAATGGAGTGAGATCTGAGGTACCTAGGGTTGTGGAAGGGACCAACTTTGTTGGCGTAGAGAGGGACGGGGTCGCCTTCTTTGTAGCGGTGATCTGAGGGATCAGATCTGACGGCGGAGAAGGCGGCGAAGAGGGTGGTGATGAGGAAGAAAGAGAGGTTCTTCATTGGGAAGAGGTTTGGATCTTGATACCCAATCCCACCGACGACGACGACGAAGAAGAAGAAGAGAGAAAGAGACGAAGGAATAGAGTGTGCGGGGTGTGTGTGTGTGTGTGTGTGTGTTAATAAACGGAAGAGGGAAAGAAACAGAGTGACGTAGACTCACCGCCACACTGTAATGTTTGATGTTTTACCTCACGCTCACGGCTCACGCCACAGGAACTGTTCTTTTTAGCTTAATTTTTTTAGTTCTTCTAATTTAACCAGTATTCAAAGCATTATATAAAGGATTTTAAAAATGAATTATCTATTTAAATAGAGAGGGGTGTTTTATTTTTATCTTGTATAAAAAAATGGATTCAGAATAAAAAACGAAAGGACAAAAAGAGAAAAAAAAAAGATTAAATTATATGATGAAAAATGTATTAAAATCTTTTATTATTGTTTGATTGATTGATTATTTATTTTTGTTTGTTGTTTTTCGGTGAAATGGTGCTTTAACTGACGGATTTTGTGAGTGAGTTTGGCACAGGAGAAGTTTTATTTTGACTCGCTTGCCAATTACTCAAATTCGGTGGGACTATGATTCCATTGCTTTAACTTGCTAAATTTTTAATTGAACCAGATGATGTTTTTTAAGATTATGCCCTATACAAAATTTTAAACTTACCTTTTTCTTGTTTGAAGAAATCTGGCAACTTAAGTTAGGCACGTTGAATTTAAAAAATATAATTAATTTTCGGTTTCGTTAAATTAATTAGAACATCTTTAATGTTTAATCGTACAATTTTGTTGTAATCTTAAATAACCCACTCTTAAATGATTATTGAGTGATCCGCACTTAAAATGACAATAAAATATTTTTTAAACATAAATAATAATTATTTATAGAAACAATAAAAGTTTATTTTAAAATCTCAACACAATAGGTAGATCTTCTTCAATGATATAAAATAAATAATAAATAATTTTTTTTATGAAAACTCGTTAAACAATTAACACTAGAAATGTTTTAAATGTTTTTATCATTTTTTTCCAAAAAGTATTAGAAAGAGAAACCATTATATATGTGCATCCATGCAATTTATTATGTTAAATGCCTTATTAAAATGTTAAAAGTATTTCTTTATTAATTTAAAAGAAGATTTTAAAAATACAGATTTAGATATTTTTGTTATGTTAGTATTAAATATTTTTAATTGTGTGTAAAGTAAGTGAGTTAAATTACTTTTATATTTATTATGTGAGGATTTCTATTTGAACTTTCGAATCAATATATTAGTAATAATTATTAACATAAACATAACTAAGTGTGAAAATAAAGATAAAGAATTCTATTTACAAGGTTTCTCTTTAGTTTTACCGCCAAATTATGCTTTGGTGTGGATGTGGATGACGTGTTAGCACGTGATTGGGTATGAAAATGTGAGAGTGCGTGACATGGAATATGGAAATCGTAGTCAACTCCTGGGGGCACGACCATAAAAAACGTCATTTCAAAAAGTTAAAACCAGATCTGATTTTGGATCCACGTTTTGGCCAAAGGCACGTGTAAGATAAATCCATATGTGCCACAAACATGATAAAAAAAAAAAAAAAAAAAAAAAAAGAGTAGGTGAATTAGCCATTAGGGATCGAAAGGTGTTATGCATAATTATTAATTAAAAGTTACAAAATTGTAAGAAGACTCATTGAACTATGAGTAATGTTTATTAATGATAATAAAATTTGTTTTAAGTAAGATTTTAAGTTTGAATTTTATGATTAAAAAATATGATTGAGAGGAGATAATTTTACTGAAAATGATTAATCATATTTTTTAATGAAGATTAATTATCTGTAAAATTAGTTAATAACTTGTATTAATAACATGATTACCAAAAATTAAGAGTAATATTTATACAATTCTTAATTTCTAACAAATTTTAGTTAATTATAAATATGAATACATATTTAAAAATATCAAAATGTATTATTAATATTTATATTTTTAACATATAAATATTATTTTGGTATTTATAATTTTTATTTAAATATTAAAATATATGGAATTATTTTTATCAATAAAAAATATTAAAAGTAAGCCTAAGATCTAGTATACACGTCCAAAAGTCAAAAAACAAGGTTTGCTTATGATAGCACTAATGTATTTTTTTTTTTTTTCAATTTTTTATTCTTTTAAAAATTTTCAATTACACTCCTTGGTAACTATAAGTAGCCATATGTTGATATGAACTTTATCTATTTTTAATAAACTTTTTTGTTGGCTGAAATTTATGTTTAACATATTCTTTTTTTTTTCCTGTTTTTAGTCCATTTTTGGAATGGGCCATCTAAACCCGAAACTTTTTTCAGCAATTTTGATGCGGGCCATCGAGCCCAAAATTTGGCTATTAAATACCTTCCTCACTTGGATAAATTTTATACACCAACAAAATTTCTAATACACCCACCCTTACGGATTGTCAATCCGTAAGTAAGTTTTTTTTAAGTTAAAATATATTTTTTAAAATAATTTAAAATAATGATGCATGCATGTCTCAAACATGTAACTTTTACGTTATTAATGCGACGCTCCAATCAACTGAACTAATAGGTTAATTATGTTAAAAAAATAATTAATGTTGATATATATAACACTAAATTTTTTAATGTATATTTAATACATATATAAGGTTACATAATAAATATTGTAACAATTAATTTTGATCTAATAATTAATGTATCTTTTTACATATAAAAATCATAGATTTAAATAAAAATTTATGAGTTTATTAAAAAATATTAGACCTGTAAATACAAATATAATTGTCAATCCGTATATAAATATAATTTAATAAAAAGTTACAGGTTTAATAAAAATTATATTTTCGCAATAAAAATTAGCGAATCCATAAGAACATTTGTATGAAGGTTCCGTAACCTTCATAACACAAAGGGTATTTTCAGAAATACATTATTCATGTTGGGTGTATTAGAAAATTGGCGGGTGTATACAGCTTATCCCTCCTCACTTTTTAAATGCACCTCCCTTTCACATTTTTTTTTTCTTCAAAGAACTAATTTTAAGATTCAGATTCAACTCTTGTAAAAAGCTTGTGAAAACTCAAGAAAAGTAGTAAATCAAGTTTTTTTTTGGAGGTTTTTGCTTGTTTTACTGTGCATCTTTGTTTTGATTGATTGCTGCAAATTTTGATTTGATTCCATATCTAAGAAAGCCTCCAATTCTTCAATTTGATCGAAGTGTGGAGGAATAATGTTTTTTTAAGAAAACTTTTTATTTAAACTGAAGTGTGGATTAATAATGTAATTGCTACTTGTTTTCTTCAATTGTCAAAAACTTGCGTCTATGAATATCTCTATGGATCTTGTCAGATTTTATAGTTCCAAATAGCTGGAGAAGGACTGAGAGAAACTTCAAATTTTGCTTCCCAAAGGGTAAACTAATAGAAATATGGGATGTTCTTATTTTCGTTAAGAAAGCTCCAAAGTCCAAAACATGATTGATTTACGTAAAAGATTAATATTATTTATAACTTTAGCTTAAATTCAATCGTGAATTTGAATTTCCTGAATAAATTTAAAATCAGATATAAATCTCAATAGTTTGCTTTACGGCAATCCATACCACCAACACAAAAGCGAACAGTGGCATTACAATGCATTCTTTGAATAAACTTCTCAATTAATATTTATTGCAAAAGAAAATAGAAGTTTTTAGAAATTGAGTTTAAGGTTAATTTAACCCCATAACTTAGTTGATGAGGGAATAATTATTTTTTACTTATATATGTACTATTTTAGTCTTTTTGTTATATTATTAGTTAATGTATAATTTCCAGCATACCTCTCGCATCGGCAATTAGATATTTTGAGTCTAAAATTACATGATTGTACATTTGTGAGCGGTTTAATAATGATATGAAAATGGGTGATCCAATAAACTCTACAATAAGAATTTTACGACTTTGGTATCATATTATAAAACTTCACTTTATGTCTAATTCGATTAAAATAGTTAGCTTATGAAGTAAGACCTGTCCCAAATAGTATAAATTATTTTGGTCATATGATTAGTTAATATGAGATTTTTAGCATAAAATATAAATAAATTAAACTTTATTTCACAAGTTAAAATTAACTTATACACTTTAACTTTTATAAAATGTTTTTAGCTAATTTTCTATCTAAATTGAAGTATAAAAATTGATTTTAACTTTCAAAAGAAATAATTTGATTTTTTCTTAGAATTGTTTGTTAATAGTTTATTCAAACATAACTATATAATACTAATAAAGTCTAAATATAATTAATAGATAATTGAATTTTATAAATATACTAATAAAGGTATGATTTTCTGATCGTTCATATGGAAAAAGTTGATAATTGAATTCATTAAATATGTTGATAATAGTTTGATCTTTTGACGTGCATATGAAAAAAACTTTATTGACAGATGTAAAACTCACTTTCATGATTTTTATGTTTAAATTAGTATAATGTCTTTCAGCTGAGATACATTTTCAACAAAACATAACTGTGCATGTCTGAAAGCGATTATTTTAAGGAAAAAAAATATTTATTGTTTAATAGCTCCCTCAAGTTCAGCTAGTTGGTAAAAATATACAAATTACATTTTTCAAAAGTAAAAAAAAAAAAAAAAATCTGAACAAACACACACTTATCCCTCTAAATCCTAAGCCAAACTACACTAAAACTCAAACCAAACACAACCATCACATATTCAGATTCACTTCCGTAAACCCCACATAGGAAGACAATCATTCCAGCATCTCAAGTGTGTCCAAACAATGCTGCCATGAATTTCTTATTTTATTTGAACATAGATTGATCCTAAGGGCTAAGACTTATATAATTAGACTGAAAATAGTTCAAAGTTTTGGCCATGTACCTTTTTGGGTTGTTTTCGAAGCAAAAGAAACGTTAACGAGGGAATTGAGTTGAATCACGAATTGCAGTGGCTCTGGAACTGGACCAAATTAAAGTCACCAAACCATAGTTTTTTTTAAAGAGACCAAACCACAGTTGAACACATGCGTGGAAGAAGTAAGAAATAGTAACATAGGAGAACAACACTTGGAAACACTGTCATTTTGTCGTATCCATTGGACCTTACTGTTACGTATCTATGTAACCGTAATTTCATCTACTATAGTACTATTGGACCATAATAATTTTGGCCGGCGTTAAATTGCCTTTTTTTATAATAAATAAAAATTAATTTCATAAGCAGAATAAATATTAAATATTAAATATTAAATAATATAATACTACTTTATTAAAAAAATTGATCAATCAACAAGAAAAAAAAACCAATGTATATATATTGATAAGTAAAGATCTTTTTATATTATCGTCAAATTACAAATCATGTAATTACGGATCCATAAATTATTTTTAGTCGGAACAAAAAAAACATGATATTGTCATAGAAAAAATATTCTAAGCTTTTAAAAATACATTATGTCGTATAAAAAAGTCCAAAATACCTATGCTTATAATTTATCTCAATGATTTTTCATATTTTAAAAATCATGTATGCAATACTATAAAAAAAAAATAAAAAGCTAAAATGGTAATATTAATATCAATTTATTTTCTCTGACTTATCTCTTGTAATATTTTACGTTAATTTTTAAAATCTCATGGAGACAATATCAATTTTTTTTGGGGCCAAAAAATAAAAATTCTAGAAATATTAAAGTAAAATAAAATAGCGTGTGGCAACAAAATCTTAAAAATTGACTGGACGTATGGGCAAGAGGGTGTCTCCTTTTATGGATATAGAGGAACAAAATCTTAACGAATGTGAATAAAAAAACTAAAGACAAGCCTTCAGAATCCTAAGTACCAAATACCAATCTAGTATGAATCTACCAATCCTGTCTAGCCATATTAACATCCAATCTAATATGACAAACCTTGACATTTAAATATTTTTAATCTCAAGAGTTTTGAATTTCCAATTAAGATCATTGCCATGTTATGTTAAAATCAAATGTCCAGTCATGTTGAAGCATTAATAGTTGAAGCATTGACAAATGACAATGGCCTCTTTAATTGATTTCAATGAAAAAAGAAATATTGAAAACTTTCTGTTTCGTGTAGATTTCCTATATATATTAGCAAAGTAACAGACTAATTAGATGAATGTAGCAAGAAATATTCAGACCTTAAAAACATATGAAACAGCCTATTGAGCATTTGGAGTTGAACTCTTGGATTTATACTCCATCAGTCTTTTATCTTTCCTTATCTCTCATACTTTTCTCTGGATAAACTTGCATCAATTTCATAGACATCAACATTAACAATATCTTTAATCCAAGTTAATTGTGATCGTAGTAGATGAATCTAAGGATAGATATAAGGAACTTGAAAAAAAAATGCATGAGAAAATCTAGGGGATAAATAACCCAAGAATATAACTCCAAACAAAAGTTAGCCCTGCATTGATGTTCTGATTTTGGCAAGCAAATGTATTTTTTTCAGCACTAAAGGTATTTGCACAAATAGGGATTGTAAATTTACACAAAGATTCAACTTGATTCAAACAGGGATTTACACAAACAAGGATTGAAAAATTACACAAAGATTCAGCCTTAATTCAAACAGGGATTTGCACAATATCACACATTCAAGAATAAATAGTAAGAGAAAAAGAGAATGAGAGAGAGAACAAAAACAAACCTATCGTTGAAGGACTTAAGACGAAGAACCATGCAAAAAACAGATAGGACGACAATAGAGAGAGAACTCATGGAGACACGCAAAAGATAGTGAGCAAAGACAACACAGAGTTCGCAAAGACAATGCAAAGGGCACCCACCAGCGACAAAACATGTCTTATCTCAACGCAATGGCGGACCCACGTTAGCGTTACTATCCACAAGTGCGGATACAAAAATTTGGAGAAATATTGGAAGAGTTGTCTAACTTTATGGGGTTTCATTTCATTTGTTAAGTCTACGGTTCTTGTTTCTCACTCTGACCTACATATTGGAAGGGACCCTTGTGCTTTTATATTGGAAGGGACTCACGTTAGTGTTATTAACCTCCCTTTTGTTTCTGACTCTAGCCTACCTTTACCATTGAGCTTATTATATAAAAATACTCTTTTTGTTTATTTGACCTACACATTTTTTTTAAATGATTACTTTAGTCTTTTAATATATATACACATACACGTGTGTGTAACAAATTAATTTATGAAAAAATGAAAATTGCAAAGAGAATTGTTACTTTTGCATGTACTAGAGGAATATTTTTCTTAGGAAGATATTTTTTAGAATAATATTGTTTAGAATGATGATGTATGAATGTAAGGGAGTATATTCTTATATTTATTTTGGAGGATTGGTAAAATTTGGGGGGCTAAATAATTTATCAAACTATTGTTTTTATCTTATTACAAAAATAACTATATTTTGAACAGGTTCATAACCTTATACATAAAAAGTTGATTTAAATTTTCTTTACAAAAGAAATTTCGAAGACACTCTGCTCCCAAACCCCCAATACTAAGTGTACGGACATAAAAAAAATTCAGAGTCCACCACAATGTCAAGGGGACTCTTTGATAAAACTAAAAACAAAATTCAACAAACCAATTTTTATTGTTTTTTAAACAAGGGTAAAAGTAAAACTGTTTTAGTAAAAAACCAACTCAACTTTAATTTTATTGAACACTTTCCGTTTTGAAATTTCATTTTAAAATAAAAAACCAGAAATTCACAACTACCATGAATGGGGCAGCTAGTTGCTTAATGATGTTTTAGGGATTTCTATTTCTTGTTCTATATTGCTGTAATTTTCTTTGGACATAGACACGATTATTCCAAAAATACATATATATATATATATATATATATATATATGTAAAATAATAATAATCTTTGATATAACATTAAATAAAACATCTAACTGTGTGATTGTTATAATAAAAAAAAGTATTTACCTCAAACGAAAAAGCACTATACACTAACGTAAAATGTATGATAAGTTTTACATAATATTTAATTATATCCCAACAATAAATTTATTAATTTTTAAAATAATTATCTTAATATAATTTAAACGATAATTTATAATTAGATGATAAAATTGTTTTATACTTCAATACATAGACACTAAACTTTTACCTGATGACTTTGAATTATAAAATATGTTTGATTTACCAAAAAAATAAACGATTAAGTAAT
>PYAF01001972.1:289333-307485 GCA_007407185.1 Glycine tomentella
TTTTAAATTTCTAAATTATACAATTAGACAATTTTTATAATAAAAATCCGTAACAACAATTAAAATAAAAAAATTGAAACTTAAAAAAAATAATATTATCTTTTAATGTTAATATTAAATAAAAACATAAAAATATATACAAAATATTAAATCAAACAAAAATATTAAACATATATTAATTAGTAAATTCTTAAATAAAAAATAAAATATTTTTATTAACATTTACTAAACAAAATAATTAAAAAAATTAAACAAAAGTTTTTAAAAAATTTGCAAACAACAAAACGTTAACAAAAGAAAACACAATTTTTTAAAGTAAATAGTATCTGACCTTACGACTTTAACAAAAATTAGAAAAAAATAATAATAAACAAATCATAAATTAACGTACAACTTTCAATAAAAAAAAAAGAACATGATAAAATAAAAATAAGAAAAATAGTATATTTATTTATAATTTCATTTTACAATTTATAAATCGTGTTTTGAGAAATAATAATTTTGAAAAAATCATAAATAAATATATAAATTCAGTTTAACAAAATGAAAAAAATATAAGTAGTAAACAGACTTTACTTATAGAAGTAGTCAAATTTATCCTTCTTTTGTAAATAATTTGAAAACTACGTCCAAACAAACAGTAATTAAGCGGAAAAAATACCCCTTTTTGGTAAATCGGCCCCCGTTTTCCGGCCCCCGTTTTCCGACAATATCAATTTCCTCACATCTCTCGGCCATTCAATTTTTCAAATGGAGCAAAAACCGCCGTCTCCGGCGGAAGACTCGGCGGCTGCGGCGCCATACTCCGGCGAATCAAAACCTTCACTGTTCCCTCTCACAGCCTCCTCCTCTCTCCAAACCACCACCACTTCCTCCACTCCTCAATGGCTCAGCAACACCAGCTTCACCACCGACATCTCCGTCATAAACGACGCCGTCGCCTCGCAACTCAACCGCGAAATCACGCAGTCGCCGCCACAAGACGACGAGGACGAAAATCGCGCCCAGGCGAATCCCCTCCCTTCTTCTAGGTACGAGATTCTGGAATCTTCCGAATCGGACGGAGGCGGAAGAGATAGAGAGAGGAAGAAGAGAAAGAAGAGGAAGAAGCGGAAGCGCGATTCGTCTGTGGAGAGAGGAGGATTCCATGGTTTCGGTTCGAGAAAGTCGCGCGTTCGAGCTTGGGCGGATTCGGAGGCCAAAGTTGCCAAGGATTATTGCATTGATTCTCACGGAGATCGCGACAATCTCGCATTCGGATGCATTTACAGGTGTTTTGGATGGAAGAATTTGAAATTGAATTGAATCTAATGATTTAATGGTCATTCTTCAATTTTGCGAGTGATTTTTTTAGGATTGTGAATGGTTAATGTTTTTGTTTGTGAGTGTGTAGAATGGTGGTGCATACTTTGGTCCTGTTAGCGCTATTGATGAATTTATTGGGAGTTAGAATCCAAATGAAGTGTTGTAAGTGAATTTTTTATCTGCGAAGCATGAGGTAGTGAATATTTTTGGTTTTGTTAACTATAGAGACAAACTGCTTTTTGGGGTTTGAGGTAGTGAATATTTTTGGTTTTGTTAACTATAGAGACAAACTGCTTTTTGGGGTTTAGGATGTAGGGTTTAGGATTTGATGAGTATTTGATTTTGTTTACTATAGAGACAGGCTTGTTTTATAATATTATTGGAAAATCGATGGGGTAAATACCGGAAAGATTTACATCAATGGGCCATGAACAATATAAGTAAACTTGACATCACACCTTAACTCAAAACTCTAATGCTCAGGTTTATGGGTCTTATCTTCACTTATTTGGTGGTTAACCTTCTCATTCTTACACGATGTGGAACTTCACTTCATACTTGTACTCCAATAGTTTGCCCTTAAAGCCGAAGCCATTATATTCCACGAGTATTCCATGGTGGCCACTAGAGTCCACATCCTCTATATACTTGCACGCTGCTCCACCCACGAGACACGTCGTCTGGATCCACCACCAGGAAGACTTTCGATACAAGGAATCCCTAGACCAAGGATCCACCGCCGCTATCTTACTCGTTTGAGAGTCAAACTATCAGCTCTGGTACCAATTGTTGGAGGAAAAAATAACATTCATATCTTTATTACTCAAAAATCACACAACCAAGAACAAGAAAACAACATCATAAACGAAATAGAAAAAGATCACAAATTTGTTTAACGTGGTTTAGACCTTCATCCACTGTTGTTAAGATCGCGAGCCGGATCGTGTAATCGGACGATCCCACGATTTTTGCCGAGCCAAGCGATCTAGATCGCGTGTAGGATCGCGATCTTAATCGCAGAATCGTGTGATCGTCGATCTCCAATGATCCTGGTTCACGCTGATTAAAAGGCTAGGGTTCAGTTTCGAAAGGGAAAAAGGCTAACCTGCGACCCGCGACCGGCGACCTGCGAGAGACCTGCGACCTGCGACCTGCGACCTCCGCTGCGTAACGCCGCCGCCGGTGACCAGCGACCTCCCCCCTGCTGCGCGCGCGACCAGGTAGGTTCTCCCTTTCTGTTCTGCTGCTCTTGGCCGGCCCTTTCTCTTCTCCTTTCTCTTCTCCCTTTCTCTTCTCCCTTTCTCTTCTCTTCTCCGGTTCTCCCTTTCTCTTCTCCCTTTCTCTTCTCTTCTCCCTTTGTTGATTGAACTTTGAAGTGTTGTTGCTGATTGTTGTTGCTTGAACTTTGAAGTCTTGAACTGTTTGGAAATATGACAGAGGCATTTTTTTTTTTTTCAAGCCAAGCCTTATGCCCTTTGTTCTGTCATCTGTGAAATACTGAAATAGTTTATTGATTAACAACTGTACTCTGTACCTGGTTGGCTGTCTGGATCAGGACTAAAGGAATGGCAAGTGGATCGGGTTCAGATAAAGATGTTGGAGGAGGGAGTGGAGCATCTGGACCTCCACGTAAAATAGCAAGAAATGCTGCTGGAATGAGGACTGATGTGGCATGGAAACACTGTATTTCTGTTGATGGGGATGCAAGAAAAGTGAAATGCAAATATTGTGAGAAGGTGTTCACAGGAGGGGTTTACCGTTTCAAGCATCATTTAGCGGGAACGGCGAAAGATGTTGGATCTTGCAGGGCTGTCCCTGAAGATGTCCAAAAGGAAATGATGATTATTGTATCATCATTGCAAGAAAAGCTATTGAAAAAATCTGGTCAATTTGAGGGAGTAGGTAGTAGCTCTGTTGCATCCGAAGAAGGTTCTGCTACTAGTGGTAGTAGTGGTGATATTTTCAAGAGAAAGATAAGGTCTCAAGCCACCATGAACAACATGTTCAAGAAGAACATAAGAGAGGAAGCTTGTCAAGACATTGCTCTTTTTTTCTACAATAATGCGATTCCTTTTAATGTGGCCAATAGTGAAGAATATAAGAAGATGTTTGAGTCGGTTGCTCAACATGGTCAAGGATTTAACCCACCATCCTACCATGAAATTAGGGTGAAATACTTGAAGCATCATGTTGACAAGACCAATCTATCTTTGGATGATCATAAAGCTTATTGGAAGAAATCTGGGTGCACAATAATGACAGATGGATGGACTGATAGGAGGAGGAGGACCATATTGAACTTTCTAGTGAATAGTCCGTTTGGAACTGTTTTTCTGAAGTCTATTGATGCATCTAACATATGCAAGACAGCCGACAAAATTTTCAAGATGATGGATGATGTGGTTGAGGAGGTCGGGGAAGAAAATGTTGTCCATATTGTGACGGACAATGCTGCAAATTACAAGGCAGCTGGGGATTTGTTGATGCGGAAAAGGAACAAGTTGTACTGGACACCTTGTGCAGCTCACTGCATTGATTTGATGCTAGAGGATTTTGAGAAGAAGATACCACTTCATAAAGACACAATTGCAAGTGCCAGAAGGATTACAACTTACATCTATAGTAGAACAAGTCTCATTGCTTTATTGCATACCTTTACTAAAGGGGGTGATTTAATTAGACCCGGCTTGACCCGTTTTGCTACTTCCTACTTGACTTTGGGATACTTGAATGAGAATAAAGGTTCATTAACTAGAATGTTCACATCTGAAGAATGGACCTCTAGTCAATTAGCAAAGACTAAGGATGGTAAGCTTGTGGAAAATTTGATTACGGATAAGGAGTTTTGGAAGAATGTTCTTCATTGTATGAGGGGTGCTTTTCCCCTAATTAAAGTGTTGCGCTTGGTAGATTCAGATGAGAAGCCAGCCATGGGGTTTATTTATGAAGAGATGGATCGAGCTAAGGAGAAAATACAAAATGTCTTTAGAGGGGTTGAGAGCAGGTAATTATATCTTCCACCATTAGTTTCATATTATATTTTATAAACTTAGTTTGGAAACTAATTCTTTTTTTTTTTTTCATTTATAGCTACATGCCTATATGGGAAATTATTGATCAAAGATGGGACAACCAATTACATAGGCCCTTGCATGCTGCAGGGTATTATTTGAATCCCATGCTACATTATAGTCCTGGTTTTAAAGTTGATTGGGAAGTGAAGAAAGGATTCATTGATTGCATGGAAAGACTTGTGGGAGACATGGATGTAATAGGCAAAATTGATGACCAATTGGAAGATTTCAAGAAAAAAAGGGGGGCTTTTTGGTCATGCAATAGCTCAACGTGCACTTCAAACAAAAACCCCAGCAGATTGGTGGGATTCCTATGGAGATGGACATCCAGAATTGCAAAAGTTTGCAATTAGGGTTTTGAGTTTAACATGTAGTTCATCCGGATGCGAGCGCAACTGGAGTATGTTTGAAATGGTAAGCATTTCAAATTTGTTAAACAAATATGTATTTATTTACTTTAATTAAGAACTTATAATATGATAGTTGATTTGTTTTATAATTATTTAGGTCCACACGAAAAAAAGGAACCATTTAATGCAAAAGACCATGAATGATGTGGTATTTGTGATGGCCAATTCAAGATTGAATAAGAAGAGAGAAGTTAGAAAGGAAAAGATCTACACCATAGAAGATATTTCTTCTGATGATGATTGGATTGTAGAGGAGAATCATGATGATGATGATTTGAACGCCATGGAAGAAGACATTCTTCAAGTTGAAGACAATGCTGGACATGGTGGTGCACATGTAGATCTAGATGATTTGGATGTTCCTCCCATTGATGAGGATGAAATGGTTGGACTTGGAATTGGAGATGGAGTGGGAGATGCAAATGTCATTGGCAATGTCATTAATGACAATGAAGATGATGATAATTGTGAAGAGGAGTTGAATGCTCTCCTAAATTACTAGAGTTGGAACTTGGAACTTGAAACAATTTCAATTTTATATGAATTAATGTTTTGTACTTATGTTATTAATTATTATGACTTATGAATTTTTATTGTGTTGTGTTATGTATTGATATGATGAATTTATATTATGTTATGACCTATGACTTATGAATTTATATGTGAATCTAAGTTTGTTTCTTTATTTATTGAGTTTTTTATGCATATAAATTATATATAGGAATTTTAGGTAGAGTTTTGACATCGGTAGGATCTCGATTCGATCTTACGATCTCCGATTTACGGTCTTTCATCCCCTCCCCCGATCTTAGGTAAAATTACGATCTTAACAACCTTGCCTTCATCCCTACATCCATAATATCCTAAAAACAAGTTTTTTAGGGCAAGCTGGACAAACTTGTAAACCTTCCCTCAACATGACTCCCCTCTCACATAGGGTGGTGAACCCCTCTTCAGGCTGGGTAATTTTTCTCATCTTAAGAAAATCTATATATAGACCTAGCATCATAATGTTAAAAGAGGAAACAAATCTCAAATTTACATAATATATCTTTTATTCTAAAGAGCATCCTAGATATAAGACAATGTCCTTTTTTAAATGTAAACAATATCCTAGAGATTTGAAATTACAAATTTGAATTGTTTTCCGACAATCCTTCCCTCAATTAAAATTTAAATTCATCTTCAATTTTCTTGGATGCTCGTCCGCTGTCGCTTTGCTTGCACAAAATCTGGTACGTGTCCCAATCTGCTCCACGAGTGCTGAATGGTGACACTTTGAACTTGTACCGCCAACTACCTCCATTTGAACACGCCACTTGACTATCATATCGTCAAGTAGACTTTCGACACAAAGACCCCACATAGATCCATCATCATACCAGGGAAATTTACTCCAATGGACCATGAGCAGCCATATAAGTGAACTTGACACAACACCTTAACCCAAAACCTTAAGGTTCAGGTTTATGGGTCTTACCTTCGTTTATATGGTGCTTAATCTTCTCATTCTTACACGATGTGAGACTTCACCTCACACTTGTATTCCAATAAATATGTTGCTCTTGTATTAGTTGTTGTTGGACCCTAGTGGCTTCGTTCTTAGTTTATTGGTTGGTAATTGGTATGTATTAATTTATATATATCTGTTAAGAATTGATGCTTTTATTATATTTAGCCGGTTTGGTGATATCTCAATGGGGACTAACCAGGGAGTTTGGGTAGAGGTTCTGAGTTAATGTAGCCAGAAAGTGAAATAAATTGTTGGAGTACAGAAAGAAATGAGGTAGACAATCAATTTCATTGTTGTTCTCTTAGATGTCAGAAATTTAAGGATTAAAGTGATGTGGCCCAAAAATGTAATTTAGTTCCTGTTGCGCTTTGACTTCTTCTTCATAGGTTATCCCTGCCTCCCTTTACAAACCGATTATGGGTTCCTGAATTTTTTTTTTTTGTTAAATTTTTTATGAATGACAATTCTTTATAAACACCTTGCAGAATGGATATTGCCCTATACAGGCCTTACAATCCATTGAAACTGTCTGGGCTACATGTTCGAGGTTTGTATTGGTGGAATCAGAGTGGTTCACTATTGGAAAGAGATGGTGATGTTGATGCATTGGATGCTAAAATAAAGTCTGCTGGTCGTTACTGGTCTGGAAAATACATGGCTTTGGAACGACATAAGAGCTTTAAGCGTATTCGTCTTGTTGCTCCAGAATTGTCTCCTGTCTCTTTGCAAGATGAGTTTATACCTCTATCAGAAATAGATGCCAGGGCATCTCATGGAGCTGTTGACAGTGATTCGGTCTCCAAAACTTCAGCATCACTTGAAGAATCTTGGGAAGATGACATGTTAAACAAAACTAGGGAGTTCAACAAACTAACACGGGAACACCCCCATGATGAAAAAGTTTGGTTAGCTTTTGCAGAGTTTCAAGATAAGGTAGCAGGGATGCAACGTCAGAAAGGTGCTCGCTTGCAAACTCTTGAAAAGAAGATTAGCATTCTGGAGAAGGCAGTTGAGCTGAATCCAGACAATGAAGAGATATTGCTTTGCCTTTTGAAAGCTTATCAAATGAGAGACAGCTCGGATGTGCTAATTGCAAGATGGGAGAAGATACTTTTGCAACACTCTGGAAGTTATAAGTTATGGAGAGAATTCTTGCACATTGTTCAGAGAAATTTCTCCAGATTTAAGGTTTCAGAGGTTAGGAAGATGTATGCACATGCAATTGAAGCTCTATCTGCTTCATGCAGCAAGCACTCTAGGCAGGTTCTCAATTTTATGCTTTATCCACTTTTTTTATTTTGTCCGCAAAAGTGAATATTGTTCATCTATTTTTAATGTATTTTCTTGTTTGCACATGTGATGTTATTTTCTATAAAGGGAATAATCTGATCCCTTATTTAGTTGCACGATAATATAAATAGGGAGAGAGATAACTGAGGAAGGGATCCTGTTCGCTGAGCAACTACTTTTCTTTAATTTTGTTCTTCCCTCTTAAAAAGTGGTCCGGCAAGGGAATTAATTGGCTGATAATAAAATCTTATGTACTTCATTTTTATCTATGCACTGTATGAACAAACAAAGTTGAATTTCCATTTTTGTTTATATTTTGGAGGTGTATAAATTAGTTACTTAATACATCAGAGGTCATGAAGTTGATATATGTTAGAACTGAACAATTTAAACTCATTTGCATGACCTGTTTTCGCTTTTGAATTTCGTATGTCATGTGAATATTTTGGAAGTTCCCGAAATAGTTCTAAAAAAGGAAGGAAATTTTGTTTTTAGCAGGTTCTTCAAGCTACTGATCCTTCTTCACCAGATCCTGTATTTGTTCAGTTAGAAGGTCTTGTGGATATATTTCTAAGTCTTTGCAGATTTGAGTGGCAGGCTGGTTATAGAGAATTGGCCACTTCTTTATTTCAGGCTGAAATAGAGTTTAGTTTGTTTTGTCCTCCTTTGCTGCTCACTGAGCAGAGTAAACACAGACTATTTGAGCATTTTTGGAACAGTGGTGGTGCTAGAGTTGGCGAAGAAGGGGCTCTCGGTTGGTCCGCATGGTTGGAGAAAGGACGAAACTAGGCAACAAGTTATGAATGAGGAGCTCTCACGTGAAAATGAAGGTGGTGGTTGGACTGGTTGGTCAGAACCATGGTCTAAAGATAATGAGGGTATTGTCAATGTTGAAAATGAAACCATCAATGATGTGGTTATGGAGGATATTCAAGATGAAAAGGAATACAAAGAAGTTGAGCCAGAAGTTGATACTGAAAATTTGCTGAAGATGCTAGGAATTGATATGAATGATGGGGATGGTAGTGAAGTTAATGACACTTCGACTTGGATCAAATGGTCAAAAGAAGAGTCCTTTAGAGATTTTGATCAGTGGATGCCTGTTCGTAGGAAATCAGGTAGGATTTCTCTCCTTGCATTAACTACTATACTTCTTCTCTCTCAATGTATTTTGTGTGGCTTTTCTTGAATTTTGCTTTATTGCTTTGAAATGCAATTAATTTCATTACAAACAAGCGGCTTATAAAAGTATGCTGATTAACCATGAACAGGTACAACATCTCCTGCTAACGAAGCACACAAAACAGATGAGGATGAACAACTCTTGAGAGTTGTATTGTATGAAGATGTGAATGAATACCTCTTCTCCCTGAGCACAACAGAGGCTCGACTATCTTTGTTGTCCCAATTCATTGACTTCTATGGTGGGAAGATGTCTCAATTGTGTGTTTTCTGATGTAGATACCCTTTTTGTGCACCCCAGTTGATATTCGTACTAGTAGTGGGAATCAGTTTTCAAAAGCTTGAAAGGATTACTATGTGCTCTAGTATAGTAATTGGCTAGGAGTCCAATGTGCCATAAAGGTTTCAAAATAGTCGGTTAACATGATTATTTAACTTTTCATACCTGATGGATATGCATGTGATGATCATGTGTGTTACTAGAGTTACAAGTGCTTTTAATGGCTCCGTCCTTCTGTGGTGGTTTGTGGCATATACTTATTCGTGTTATGTAAATTAAGGCCATTTGTTTTGTCTCTTTCTTCTGTAGGTTTTGCTCAAACAGTCCAACATGGGCTGACAATATCCTTAGTTTGGAGGATCTGCCAGATTCTATGTTAGAGAAGTTGAAATGCATCCATGAAGTTTTGACTAAAACACAGAACAGTCCTACTGGTTTCAGTTTTGAATATCTATCAGGAAGTTTCTCGAGGAATGCTGATTTTATGAAATTTATACAGAATGCTGTCTTACTTTGTTTAACTGTTTTTCCACGTAATTACATGTTGGAAGAAGCTGTTCTTATTTCTGAAGAGCTTTATGTTACAAAAATGAATTCCTCTAATGATATGGTTACACCATGTCGATCTTTAGCAAAATCTCTTCTAAAAAGTGATCGACAGGTATTCATCTTCCTTGCTCTCTATCTTGCTCCTTTCTGTAACATAAATAAATGTGTTTTTAAAAAATCTTTAGTATCTACAATTATAACTATTCAAATATTGTGATATATCTAAATTGATATTTAGTTTATTAGATTTACTATCAAACTGGAAGCAGATAAAAGTTACAGATGAAAACATAATGATTTCACCGTTCAATGTTTATGTAACCTATTTTTTTTTTTTTTTTTGCAAGTGTTTAACTGAAATTTTAATTGAAAATAATCTTCCCCATGAAGCTTTCCAATATATGATTTATTTCTGTTCTGATGATTAAAATTTATGAAGGTTCTCAAAAAGTGATAAGAGAGGGCCAAATGGAATAATTATGGTTTGTTGTGATGATTTTACTTAAGATTTTATAGTAGTTACTAGATAGAAATCCTTGTAGGACAAAAAATAATTATAATCTTATTGGATACCCCTAATAAGTATATATGGAGAGCAAACATAGTCAAGCTGTACAGGTTTTAAAAATTAGAAGAGAACAAGGTGCCAATGGGGACAATTTTTATGCATGAGCTTAAAATACAGCTGAGGTATCTAGAAGGCTAGAACTAGATGGTAGCTTGTGGCTATTCTCTCATTTATTAGGAAATGATTGAACAACTGTTTTTTATTTGAGTAACATTTGCATATGATGCTATTTATCTTATTCTTTATTCTTTGTCATAATATTTCTTTTTGTTTTATGGGTTATTTTAGGATGTATTGCTATGTGGTGTATATGCACGAAGAGAGGCTACTTATGGTAACATTGATCACGCAAGAAAAGTGTTTGACATGGCATTGTTATCTGTAGAAGCGCTTCCTGTGGTATGTATTGATTTCCTGCTTCAATGTCTCTTTCTATTTTGGAGATTTTCTTTGGTACCTCTTTTTGTGTGGCAATTTGAAACACATGCTACCCTTTGGTTGGAGCACAATTTGTAATTTTAAGGAGTTTTCTGTGGTACAACACTTGATTTTTGATATAAGATTAGGCATTTTGCATGTATTTGGTTTTAAGCATATGACCTATTTAATAGGATATAACAAATATGATGGATTGGGCAACTTTGTTCTATTGAATTTCTCTTTTTCTGTTGATTGTTTTCTGTTTTGTTATTTTGTTTAGGATTCCCTGACCTCCTTTCTCCTTTTGATTTTTGTCTCTTTATAACATTTTTTTAAGGGAAAAAAGATGCAAGTATGGATGATTGATTTTTATCTCCTTTCGAGAAAACACTAACACAACAATGTGTGTGTGCACATGTGTGTTTTTAAAATTAGTTATTATACATTTTTTTTAAAAGAAATGTTATAATTAAACTTTAAAAAAAGCACAAACTAACTGGCCCTTTATTTTTAAATTAAATAAATTTAATACAGTTTATGTAACAATTCTGCCTGAAGTTTTATTCTTTTTCATAATTGCATTCTTTCACTTTAATGGAGTAGGAACTATAGTCCAGTGCTCCTCTTCTATATTTCTGGTATGCTGAGGTGGAGCTTGCAAGTACTGCTAATGATCGTGAATCTTCATCTCGTGCAATACATATATTATCATGCTTAGGAAGTGGCACAAAGTACAACCCATTTAAAAGTCAAACATCAAGTGTGCTACTGCTTAGAGCACATCAAGGATTTAAAGAAAAACTGAGAACAGTATGGTCATCTTGGGTTCGTGGTATAATAAATGACCAGTCTGTAGCTCTAATATGTTCTGCTGCATTGTTTGAGGAGCTAACCACTGGATGGGATGTGGGCATTGAAGTTTTGAATCAAGCTTTTTCAATGGTGCTTCCAGGTTACGTCTCTTCAGTAATTGATCTTCTTTTAGAAAACATGAGACCTTTAAGACAAGTGTGATTTTATTTTAAAGTTCAAGTAGACATTCTTTATTTTTCTTAACATTGCCCAATCTTCCCCTCCACGGTCTTCTTTGTCATTTGTTGACAACTGGTGACATCTGTAATTTTACTATTCAGGCATCCAAAACTTCCGAGTCTTCAACATGAAAATACTGTTATATTGAGTTTTATGAAGAGCCAGGTTATAAATCTATGTGTGGTTGATGAAATTTAATCTTTACTGTTATGAAGTATACATGGTTTTTGAACTTGTATCGATCTCATTAATTATGATTTTAATTGGAATAAGTATGCTCACCTACCATAGGTATGCTGCTAGGAATTGATATTCGTTGTATCTTGATGCATGTTGCATGCCTATTTCTCCTAATAAATGTCATGTTATTTTAGTTTGACTTATAGACACATGGATAGATTTACAATACATGTTTTTAGTATATTTGATGGAAAGGAATTTAACATGATTGCAATTGAAACATGGTATATAATAAATAAAATTTCCATTGGCTCAGAAACACACAGGAAGTACAATACCATGTACTGAAATGCTCTGATATAGTTTCCTGTAGAAGCAGTTTGTACTGTCACCAGTCTTTGTTGCTGCATATTTGGTACTTATGATGTCTATCTAATACTTGCAACCTGCAGAAAGAAGAAGTCAAGGTTATCAGCTTGAATTTTTGTTTAATTATTATATAAAGATGCTTGGAAGACATCAGAGACAATCAAGTCTGATGAAAGTTTGGGAGTCCATCTTGCATGGCCTCCAGATATATCCCTTCAGTCCTGAACTTCTAAAAGATGCAGTGGAGGTTGGCCATTATTACACTACATCTAATAAATTGCGGCGGATTCTAGATGACTGTTGTTACAAGTACGTTCCTTGTCCATATGGCTTCCGATTTTGTCAAAAAATGTCATGGTTTGATTCGACAGAAATTTCAAGACAAAATAATAATGAGAGAGTTTAAACTTGATAGATTTTAAAATGGTTTCTTACCAGGGTCAACAAGCACAAGTTAATTGTCATTTCTCAGGGAAGATGTAGACCATTAATGAAAATCTTTCACTCTTATCCCACAAGTGAATTTAAGTTTAAAGTTAATCTGATGTTACTAATGTGATGTATGTTTCAAATTTATAAAAAAATGACATCTGCTTCAAAAACTATTCTAGGATTTTGATGGGAAATATAAAGTGAAGCTTTTTTTCTTCCTGTCATATTTTGTTTTGATCCCAAAGGAAGTGGAGCCCCTTCCAAGGTAGTCTGCTTTCTCTTCCCAACATTTGATGAAAATGAGAAATGGGGTTCGTTAATAATTTTTTTTTTTCAGTTTTTTCCTTCTAAGCATTACCATGATGTTGCAAAGAGTGCACTTGGAGTGAAAACTCTAGAAGTTTTGCACATCAAGAAGAGAAATGAAATGTCGTAGCTTCATAAATAAAAAGTTCTGTATCTGAAATTAATTGACCCCTATCTGTTACAGTTTTTCTTCCCCTCTCCCCTTGTTTTAGGTTCTAAGTCATCTGTTTCTCCTTTTCTTTTAATGGCAACAATATTTTCTTTGTTCTACTGATATACAAGTCTCTTCTTTTATGAAATAAATATTGTATTTTATGTCCTCTTATTTAAGGATGCATATTTCCTTTTTATTACTTTTACAGTTTCACATGTATGGTAATTTCAAATGTTCTAGTTGGCTTATGCAAATTTTCTCTTATATAAGCTTAGCAATAATTTTGCAGGAAACCATCTGTAGTTCTCTGGCTTTTTGCGTTGTCATACGAAATGTTTAAAGGTGGTTCACACCACAGAATCCGTGGATTGGTCGAAAAGGCATTGAGTAATGACGGGCTTTGCAGCTCAGTTGTGCTGTGTTTGAGATGGAAATTGCACATGATCCTTCTGCAGCTCGACGTGCTTTCTTCCGGGCTATCCATTCCTGCCCCTGGTGAGAACTGAGAACTATGTTTTAAATGACTGAATGATATTTCCTTAGTAAATTGATTTTACCACAGTCGAGGCTGAAAACAATTCACTTATGGATGTGATGGGGCTTTGATTTCTAGTTCTAATTCTCACAAAAATGTTCCCTCTCCTATTGTTATTATATCATCATCATCATTACTAATCTTAATATGCATACCAGGTCAAAAAGGCTATGGTTGGATGGTTTTCTCAAGCTGAACTCTGTCCTTACTGCAAAAGAGCTATCTGATCTACAGGAAGTCATGCGTGATAAGGAACTGAATCTGAGAACTGACATATATGAGATCCTTTTGCAAGAGTCATGACATTCGTTCTCCCACTGCTGCTAGAATCCGACTGTGTGTAAGATAGGTCCATGATGCAAGACTCATATAGCATTGGACTTGTATGTAAGATAGGTACATGATGTATATTGTGCTTCCATATATCCTATGTGAGAAAAAAAATCTTGATATTGTCACTCATCTTTTAGATTAGTATGTGTTATGGATTAAAAAACCTGCAACTTAGTTACCACGAAAACCAGAAAAACAGAGCACTTGAACAGCACAACCAGCAGCGGATATACCAGAAAACAGATTTAAAACACACAAAGATAAGAGATAGAAGATGAACACAAAGAATTACGTGGTTCAGTCACAAGGGCCTACATCAACGGAAAAAGAAACAACACTTATCTATTATGGAGCAAGAGTTTCAAAGATCTCTGTGTACAATAGAATCTTGTTTGATTTTTTCACTGTTTATTTAACAGCATCAAAGATCACCAAACCTCACTCTATCTCTCTCATACACTCCAATCTTCCTCTTATGTGATTACTGTCCTTCACTCCCTCTGCTTCTCTTATTTTACTGCTACCTCTTTATATATATAGCAATAAAGGAGCAATAGCTATCAAGAATAAGAAACAGAAAGCTGAATACAAGTTAGTTGTTGGCCACCAACTAACTAATCAGAAAAATATGATTCTAACTAATCTTGACAGCTAGTAAACTGATATAGTGACACATCTTCTTCACAGTATGATTACTGCAAAAACAGCATACATAATCCTATATTTTTAATTAAAATTTATAAGGGACTAGCTTTTACAAGAATGAAATATATTCAATAAAAATTGGGAGAAGGATGCTGAATAGTAGGAGGTACTAGCAAGTGTTAGGGTTGGCTTAGACTTCCTTCAAATTGTACATCAGTAAATAAATAATACGAAGTAGAGTGACCAGTAGTAACACTGAATAAAAGAAGGCAACACTACACGCACATATGCTTACAATAGTGCATCATCATGTCATAATTAATGATAGATGGTTTAAGGCTGGAATGAGATAGTTTTCAAATAAGAGTGACGTGATGATATGAAAAGAAACTTGTTTGATTAAAATATGAGAGAGAGAGAGAGAGAGAGAGAGAGAATCTTTGCATGACAAAAAATAATGCTACTAAAGTGTTAATATGACAGCGTGATATATACATTCATAGATTATTATAAATAACTAATAAATCAATTTCTGTACGTGCACAAATAATGCTTGTCACGTATTCTTAGGGTTAGGCAACAATTTCTTTAATTATTCTTTAACACAATGATTACAAAATGATTGAATGACCAGTGACAAGGAATTAAAAAAAACATTGAATTAAAACTAAAATAAACTAAATAATTTTCAATACACAGACTATCATCTATTCTATGTCTTCAGCAAAAAAAAAAACCCATCTATTTTATGTATTGTTTTTTTTTTTAATAAAAAAATCTAACAACCAAGATTATCAGGTGGAAGGTGCTTTATGTGGAAGAATGTTGTCTCCTGGATATGAAGAGTAATAATTTCAATTATATCTTCATCATACAACTAAAGATGACACGTGTAAAACACCTAGTTGGGGACAAGAATTAAAAATTAACAATAGCATTTTAAAATAAATTGATAAGGGAGGGAAAAAAAGTCTTAGATAGACATTGTCCATAATAATTAATTATTTCATTCAACATTAAACTTATAAAATATTATATTTGGTGTTAGCTAGAAATATACCTTTTTTTTTCTTTTCAGAAAACGAAATTACTGATATACACCTTTTATTTTTATAAAGAAGTATTTTATCAAGTTACAACTTTAATTTCTTAAAATTCATCAAGGGTATAACTTGATAAAAAAAACTCTTTTAAGAAAAAGCGTGTTTATAAATTCTTGTAGAGTTTGCTAATATATTGTTTTTAGAAGAAATATTTAGCAAATTATAACTTTGGTTTTCTTAAAATACACTTAAGATGTAATTTGTTAAAATATTTATTCTAAAAAAAATTAGGTATGTTATTAAACTTCTTTAAAAAATAAATATATTAACACTTATCAATTATATATGGTTAAAATGAGCGAGATAACATATACATGACTACAAAAGGATTTCTGAGAGGGAGAACATGACTACCTGTTTTCAATACGATGATTATTGATTGACATAAAATCATCAGATCAGAATGTTGGAAATTAAATAATCCTGCTGTTGACTTCCAAAAACAGCAAACGAAACCGGGCAAAAAATTAAAAATAATATAATTAAATAAAAAAATTTGGCAAATGGTGCAAGCCGGAAAATATTTAGTAAAATGGTGCATCCATTCACGTCCAAATGGGACATATTTAAACACGGCTAAATATAACGTATTGCACCAGATGTTGACATTTGAGTGTTTGCATTGTTGAGGTGTATATAAATGAAGATTCTAACAGACATTTATTCGTTGATGATAAACTACTGTTAATGAAAATATAGTGTGAATTAAGTGTTTGCATTGTTAAGGTGTTTATAAACTAGGATTAAAACATATTTTCTTCGATGATAAACTACTTGTACTCTTATACTTTATTTATGGCCAATAAATCAAATATGTTTTTAGGAAAAAAATGTTTTGAGTTACTGTACTTTGTAAAATTCTTAGTTTTAGTTTTTTATTCATCATGGAACATTTCTATTTAATTAGTGTTTTTAGTCCTTCCGAACATATGTAAGAAGTAAATAATTTAATATTGTCTGTCTTAAGGTACTAAAAGCACTTATTTTTAAAAATAATTAAAGGGACTAAAACTAAAATTTTTACAAACTATAAAAAGACTAAAAATTTATATTTATATTTTATTTTTATCCGGTGATTGAAGTTGTCTTTTAATTTACTAGCTTTTCTTCTAGCATTGTACATTGCAGATCTTGACTCATCAAATATAGGTTATCACTTTGCTTGCACGCAGTTAAAAAAAATTACTTTGTTTGTGGAATGTTTTTTTTAAGTGTTTTTTTATTTGTAAAACTTTAACATGGTATCAAGAAATTTATAATACTCACAAATTCTGTCCAATATATCAGAGCTAGACCCCTTATTTTTTTTAGTAATTGATATCAAAGATGTTTACTGCTAAATGCCAATCTATAATATCTAAATCCAAATTAAAGTCAAATAGGAAGACGTAGCATACATGCATAAAATAATACCATTTAATTAGTGCAAACCAAATAAACAGTTGCATAATAAATAATTATCTAAACAAAGTTTGCTGGTTGGTCAACTATATGTATGCATATCATCACTATTAGTAATGAAGCTATGATGGAATCATTATATATAGCAAAAACATGCTAGGGCTAAACACACAACTCCAACTAGTTAACTATCAACTTCTCCTTTTCATAAACCTTTTCAAAACCATATCCATGACAAGCCCTCCAATAATAGCACTTTGGGTGCTATTATTCTCAAAACCTTCTCTCACAGTGTTTGTAAGTATTGATTGTGGATCATCAGAATCTTCCATTGACCAAAACAATATAAGATGGATTGGAGATGATGACTACATTCAACATGGAGAGTCTCTGGGTTCTAACCCGTTGAGCACTCTGAGGGTGTTCACAAATAGAAAGAAAAATTGCTATTCCATTAGAGTTGGAAAAGGAGAAAAAATTCCTACTAGAGCAAGCTTTTACTATGGCAATTATGATGACAAATTCTCTCCACCCGTGTTTGACTTCATTTTGATGGTAACTACTGGGCCACAGTCAACACCTCAAGCTACTATTATGTTGATTATGAAGCAATATATGTAGCAAAGGGAAACTCCACCAGCATGTGTTGCCCAAACACGGCCTAACCAGTTTCCCTTCATATCATCCCTTGAAGTGCGCAGCTTGGACCCCAAAATGTATAGTCATGTTGATTCCAATCATGCGTTGATTTTGCAATGGAGATATGCTTCTGGTGGAAATGAAACTATAAGGTATTCGGAATTACAATACTAATATACACACCCCTTACTCAAAAGTGGATTTTATTACCTATGATAAGCAGAAGTATATATTATGGTATTTAAACTCAATAGTATATATATACACGGATTTTCTTATTTAAACTAGCAAGTTTAATTAATCATTTGGTATCTATAGTTACAAAAAAATCCCTTTAATCTATAAGACTCTATATTCCTGAAAACATCCTTCTTCACTCCCTACACATACCTTTTTTTTTTTTTTTTTTTTTTTTTTTTTTTTTTTTTTTTT
>PYAF01001972.1:307585-322757 GCA_007407185.1 Glycine tomentella
TTAATTTAACATTTTAATAATTGAGTTAAAAGTTTTTTATTATGAGATAAAATAAGTCCAAAAGTTTTTATACAATTTTAAAATGAGTTTAATTTTCAGATAGTATATAAAGATTTTTACATTATCAACCAATAAAAAATCATATTAGTTATGACTTCTAAGGTACTTATTAATTATAATTTATAACATTCAATAAATCTATTATATTTAATAATTTGTGATTGCAAAACAATATAAAAACTCTTTACCTATTTGGATGTATTTCAATTAAATGATATCTGAATGTATCACTTTATTTTATTGCATAATATATTTTCAAAAATAAAAAATATATGAATTATTATAAATCTCCTTATAGTGTCTTTGATTTTTAAGGATAGAAAAAAAAAGACTATACATGAATGTCCATTTATTGGGTGCTTGACATTGTTATTGTTGCATCAACCGGAATATGCTAGGCACCCGGATGATATTTTTGCATTGTTCGAATATGGACACCAGCTGATGGTATAGGGCTTTCTTAAATGAAGAGTGTGGCATCTGGCATTGACATTAGTACAGCAGAAGATCATCCATTAGAAGCTGCACTTGAACATGCTATTGTTTCTTCAAGCACTAGACAATACATGCAGTTCATCAATAGGCTCCCCACAAAGGAACTTCCTATTTATATCACTGCTTACTTTTCAGAAGTGATGGAAAGTGCAGTTGGCAAAAGATCCATTCAGATGTACATTGACAACAAGCCCTTTTTAAGTCCAATAATTCCTCCTTTTGGAAGTGTGAAAGAAGTGTACATCACCAACATGACACCTTCAGACACTTCCACCCTTCCTCCAGTAATCAGTGCTGTTGAAATTTATACATTAAGTGACACATTAACTTCAGGAACTGATAGCAGAGATGTTAAGTGTGTTTATATTGCTATTAAAATATTGATATATATCTCTATTTGTTATATATAGAGAGAGAGAAAGATAGAGAGTGTGTATCAAATGATAAATCTTCCTAATATGATAAATGAGAACTACAAATATAAATTAGAATAATTCATATTAAAAGAAAAATGCACTCGACTTTTTAAATTAGTCACATGAACTGCGGATTTGGATTCCTTGGATACACGCATTCACCCAGTCGTGAATATGGACACACAATCACGTATTTTAAAGGTATTTTTTAAGTTGAATTTACTGAAATGATTTATAAACAGTTAGATCTTCATCAGACGGTTCTAATCCTCGGACTGCGTGAATGCATGATTTCTCTGACCACAGAGTACCTGGATCAGTTCTCACTTAATGTGCCTCCTACATAGATAGATAGACATAAAAGTACTAAAAGTTTACATGATTTCTTTTTCTTTTCTATTAACTTAGTGCTTACACTTTTGCCTTTGTGTTTTCTTTTGTCAACTTAGTGGAAGGTTTGTTACAACTGCAGTTGGCATTTGAAGTGCTAGTGGAGTGGAGACCCTTGTCTACCATATCCGTACAACTGGGATTGGATACAATGCACCACTGATGTCAAACATCGAGTGATTACATTTTAAGTTGATATCATTAATTTCTTCTAAATACTGTTTTGAAATTGTATACACTAGCTACTAAGGTTTTTGATATATATATGATGGAAAAACATAGGTATCTTAGTGGTTATGAACTGCGAGGCACACTTCCTGATTTCAGTTCCATGAATGCACTCCAAACCATGTGAGATACTAATAAAACTCAGAAGCATGCTTAATTTGTTCCGTCTGTTCTGAGATGATCAAACAATGGCTTTCTTAATACTTGATAAATTAAAACTTATCTGAATTGCAGTGATTTTCACAACAATACCATAGAAGCCCCATTCCTGATTTCCTTGGTCTCCTGCCTAACCTCAAGACATTGTAAGCTTCATTGTTATATAAATTATTGTTTCAACAAATGCAACACATTCTTTGAGTTCTATCTATACATTGATTTTTTTTTTCTTTCGAATTCTTTGTGCAGGAATTTGTTTTACAATAGATTCAGTGGTTCCATACCCGCATCTCTAAAGAATAAAAACATTGAACTTGAGTAAGTTGATTTTTTTTTCTCTCTTCTTTTTTCATAGTGAGCAGCTACAATTAATAGATGTATAATTCTTTTCTGGTTTTTCATACTGTTGTACATTTTCTGACTTTCATTTCCTAATTTTAGTACAACAAACAATTGCCTCTTGGGAATGAAGTGTCAGCCTCTAAGTGACCTCCTATTTCCACCACCACCACCACCTCAACTTTCTTCAGGCGATGAACAAAATATTCCATCACCACCATCAGAACTTCATGCAGGGGATGAACCTTTGGGAGCTGGAAGTGTGAAGATTAATGATCTGAACATAGCATTCATAGTAGCTGCGCTGACTTTGCAATCCCTGCTCTTCATTAAATTTGTATGATTATAATGAGAAAGTTTTGTTTGATATTTTATTTTGATCTTCATGAAATAATCATGCAAGTCTCATACTGTGTGTCTCTTCTAATGTTTGTTTCCAACTAATTTCTTGTTGTATATTAGCATGTGTATTTAAATGAAATGACCATGTAATGCTACAAGTGATCAGTGTGCCAAAAGTTATGGTCACGTTGAATAAAGTGTACCGATTATATGTATTGCTGGAAAAACAGTGAGAACTATAATGCTTCTGCAGAGATGCTCAGTTGCCTATTTCCTTCTTGTTGCTTAAATTAAAAATGACAATTGTTTTTATACCAAATAATATGATCCCAGATTTATAATTTCTAAATGAACTTTGAAATTGTGGAATTAAAAAAATGTAGTTATGTTTAGTTGTTAAATTAATGTGACAGCACAATAATTTTTCTGAAGATCAAACTTAAAATGTAAAGGTGCATTCTGTTGGATTTCTCTAATTTTCTTAAATTAAAGTGCATTGTTAGTAGTTTATAACTTAAATTTTATTAAAATATATTCATATCATAACTTATTAAAATATTCTTTCTAAAAAAAATAGTAGCCATAGTATATAGCAAATCTCTTTAAAATAATTTAATGTAATCCTTCTGTTGACTTGCAAAAACAGCTAACAAAACCGTAGCTTTCTCGTAATACGATGTGACATATAATTTGATCTTTATTTTTCAATTCCTTCTCTGTATTTTTGACTTAGTGGACTCATCATTTTGGTAGGCTAAGTTTTATTATTTTAACAGGTGGGTTTTGATCAAGATTTTTGTTCAATTAAGCCATATTTTGCGTAACAGGTGGGTTTTGATCATGTAGTTAACTAGCTTACGGTTTCTCACAATCATTTTGGTAGACCAAGGAATTCGACCTGATGCGTCCACATACACTTTATATTTTTTTATTAGGAAATGTTAGTTTCGTTGACAGAGGGAATTGAACCTGCGACCTTTCCACTCTTTACTTCTTTCTTAACCATTCAATCTACCTTGTATCTCTACATACACGATACTTATTCATGGATTGCGGAAAGGTAGAAAACTTAATAATGGAAAAAGAGGTTTTTGAGGATATTTTGATTAAAGGCTATCATCTAAATGTCTCCACCTATAATGTTACGATCAATGGGCTTTGTAGAGAGGGTTTCTTTGGTGAAGCTTTAGCCATTGAAAATGAAAGATGATGGTTGCATCCCTAATGTTGTTACTTATCAACTCGAAGCGTGTGTCTAGCTTATTGATACGTTTCAAAAAAAACCACACACAAGTACGTTTTTTTACTGGCAAAAACCCGCGAAATAATTATCTCCGCTCTTATTGAAACCAATGAGAAAGATGGGAGACAGACTTCATCGTGAAGAAATTGCGAGGACTATTGTAAATGAGATTGGCTGCAAGTGCAACTTCTGCAAGCATTCTGGATTTGTAGGTATCAAAGCCTCACAATTGTTGCATACACCTCAGTTTATTTTTGTGTGTTGGCTTATTCATGTATTGATAATTATATATTTATTCATGTATGTGCTTAGTTAATAGGGGGAATTTGGAAGAGCTTATACAAAACTTGTAGGTTCGAAAGCTTATGACCTTGCTACAAAGTTTTTCAGCTTATTTTTATAAGTTCCAGAGTCAAATTGTTTTTTTTTTGCTCAATTCCAGATTCAAGTTTATGAATAAGCTCTCATATAATAAACTTTGGTTAAATAAGTATTCAACTAAGTTGTTTATCCAAATATATCTCCCATATTTTGGTCTTATTTTGTTGTTAGTGTTGTCAAAAGATATCATATGTACCTATAAAGTATAAACTGTCTTGGACACCTACAAGTATCATGAGTCAGAGTGTGTATGAAATTATAAGAACAAGGGAAGAATATACCAAAAATACAAAAATATAAAGTGATCTTTTATTTAAATGCCAGGAATTCCTTTTCTATTATCTCCTTCAGCTCAAATGTTTTAATAGATGCTACTCAATTACGTCTTGGCAAGTTAACAACACATGAACACCATACCCCAATAAGTTATTAATCAAATCTTATTCCTTTAAATGCATGGAGTTGGGTTGCATAAGTAAATATAGAGATGCACACTTAGATGACATTTTTCTGCTACTAGTAATGATTTCAGGGGTCTCCATCCCAAAGCTCTTCCAAGGTCTTGTAAGGCCCATTTTCTGATACAAAACATATTGCATTAAACATCCTACTTTGTGGAATCTGGCTGAATTTCTGTGATTCCTCCTGGCTCAGTTCCCAGTCAAATATGTCAAGGTTTTGTTTCATCCTCTCCTTGTTGAAGCTTTTCACAATTGCAATTGCCCCTTGCTCATATATCCATCTTAGTGCAATCTGCATCACAATGGCATTGGCCGTCGTGAATATACTTATAGTTTTCTTTTGAACAATCAACTATAAAAAATATGTAGACTTAAATACATTTAAGGTCCCAGAGAAATGATCGAATTTTGTTCCAGGTCCCTAATAATTTTTTCCATTGTTGAGTCTCTAACATATTAAAACTTTTGTTGAGTCTCTGTTGTTCATAAATACTCCTGTCATTCAAGTTATAGTTATTGGATAGTGCTTTAGTGCTGCTGAAACTTGTTCTAAGTGGTCAAGATTGAACATACACCTCAGTTTATTTTTATTGATTGGTGGAAATAAAGAAATGTTACACTTCAATGGCTAAGGACATGAAGAAAAAAAAGTAGAGACAAGAAGAGCTTATTGCCATTATATTTTGTTATAGATTTTGAACTTCATGGTAAAAAAAGTAGAGTTGTAATGGATGATGGATTAAGACTGAGATAGTAAGAGCAACCTGAGCCATGGTCTTCTGTCGTTCACACGCGATTTCCTTAAGGATTGGGCTCTCCATAACTGCATTTGTACCGTGGTCCCTTTTATAAGCTCCTAGTGGTGACCAAGCACTCAGATGAATTCCTTTCTGCTTGCAGAATTCTCTGAGTTTCCCCTGCTGCCATGCTGGGCTCATTTCCACCTAAAACCAATGGAAGGAATCAACACTGCCGCCAATTGTGCCAAGTGTTTCATCTATTGAAAGATGAAATTACTAGAATTTTATTCACATTTAATTGTGAGCGTACAAGAGATGTATATAGAGTACAGAGGAATAACAAACTATTATCTACTAAATATCTATAACATGAATTTAAATCTATTTATAACTTGAATTTAAATTGTAATAACTTACAACTAATTGCTCTATCATACCAATAGTCTAACATCATCGCTGCGTGAATATCAATTCCCATGCAGTTGCTAAAGCTTCATACCTGATTGACAGCAGGAGGGATGGTTGCATTTTCCAGGAGCTGGGTGAGCTTTTTGATGCCAAAGTTGCTAACACCAATGGACTTGGCTAAGCCCAATCTGTAACACTCTTCCATAGCTTCCCATATTCCTTTCATGTCAAAGGAGGGAAGCACATTCTCCTTTAATATATTATGGTACCCTTTGGCTTCAGGTTTCAGCCTCAGTGGCCAATGAATCAAATAGAGATCTACATACTCCAACCCCAACTTCCTAAACAGTTTTGAGGAAACTTACACAATTACATAGCATGCAACCAGAGAAACAAAGTGTAGAAGAAATAATATATAAAATAGGTTCAATTACTCATTTGGTTCCTATACCTGCATAATCTTTAAGTTTTAGTTCCTACACATATAGAAACTACTGTTGGAATACAAGTGTAAGTTAAAGTCCCACATCGAATAGAAATAGAAAAATTGAATACCATATAAGTGAGGAGAAGACCCATAAACCTGAGCCTTAAGGTTTTGGGTTAAAGTGTGGTGTCTAATTCACTTATATGGTTGCTCGTGTAAATCCCCCTGATGTTTACCCCCCTCGATTTCCCAACTGTGGTATCAAAGCCGATGGTTTGATCCGGTGCCGGGCTCGGACAAGTAAAAGAAGGAGTTTATGGATGGATCCCTGAACATGGAGATCCGTTGTATCGAAAGTCTTCCTAGCGCGCCCAGGCACAACGAGTCCTACTACTTGTAAATTGAAAATGACTTCCGCTTGAGGGGGAGATGTGGAAGAGACTCACACGAGATTGTTGAAATACAAGTGTGAGTTAAAGTCCCACATCGGATAGAAATAGAAAAATTGAATACCATATAAGTGAGGAGAAAACCCATAAACCTGAACCTCGTGGAAATCCCCCCGATGTTTACCCCCTTCATTTCCCAACAATTACTTGGTTTTAGTTTCTACATATACAATAAAAAGTGTAAGTGTAGGGACTAAAACGAACAGTTTTAAGCTGTAAGGGCTAAAACATAAAAGATTGTGCAAATATAAGGATCAAATGAGTAATTAAACATAATATAATATACTTACTGCAGTGAGGTCTTAAGAGCTGGAACAACAAGGTCAGGGTGAGAATCAGTGGTCCATAGTTTTGATGTGATGAATACTTCATCTCTGCTCTTTATAAGGCCTAGATCTAAGGCCTTTGCCACAGCTTTGCCTAGAGACTCCTCACTTCCATACAGAGAAGCAGTATCAAAGTGTCTATAGCCAACCTCAAAGGCGTCAATAAGGATGGAGGTGAGAGCTTCATGTGGTGGAAGAGGAGTTGATGCGGTTCCTAGGCCTATCACTGGCATCTTTTGCCCTGAGTTTAGTATCACTTCTGGGATTTTCTTTGCTTCCATATCTTCTGTTGGGTCTGATATGTGTTGAATGTTGTTAGTATATATGGAAGTGTTATCTGGTGTACAGTCAACTGTTTGTATGCACACGTATGCTATGCATTCGGAGAAAACTAGAAACATGGATTAAGAGCCCGACATTAGCCAACTTCTTGTTTTCTTTATTTATTCGGTCGATTCTTCGTAGGTCCAAACTTTTTTTTTTGTTTGACCAAGTTTAAACAAAATCGGTTGATTTATAAAATATATTCATGGGCCCAATTCCTAAGTTTTCAGAAATGTATATCTATGTATTTAGCGGAAGGATAGTGTTTGTAGAAATATTGTGCATTAATTTTTTTTCCTCCCAAAATGCCGCAAGTAACTAAGCAAAATCCATTAACATTTGCATAAAATGTTAGTGCAGTATGGTATGGTTGGTGGTGATGGTATGTATGCATTGATGACAGATATATATTTTTCATTTTTCCTTTGAATGGAAGAGGCACCACAACCTTACTCCTATGATAAAAATGTCACACTCTTATTCTACTCAAGGTCTCAAGCAAGGGCACTTGTGAAATAAATACTAATTAAGGGCAGCTAGGTCCTTATATTCAAGACTGAGCCAACCATAATGATAATAGTAGTTCAAGACATCTTAATAACATGGAAATCAAATCTTGCTTATTTTCATAATTTATATCCTAAAACATAGTTTGACCCATGAAGAAATACTCAAACATCTCCATCCCAAAGTTCTTCCAAGGTCTTGCAAGACCCATTTTCAGATAGCCATATGTCCCCTGTGTATTGCCTGTGCTGAGGAACCTGACTGATCCTCTCTAAATCTTCTTCACTCAGCTCAAAATCAAATATGTCTAGGTTCTGCGTCATCCTCTCCCTGTTGGTGCTTTTAGCCATGGCACTTGACCCTTGTTGGTACACCCATCTAAGTGCAACCTGAAATGACAGTGTCACCATGAATTAATAAAGCACACTTTCTGTTGGCTATTGGCATAAATGATTTAAAAAATGAGTAGGACAAGAAGTCAAGAACCATTTTGTGTCAGCCTCTTGCTTACTTCATGTATGGTTTTGATACAAACCAATTTGACCACTCTACAGTATATGATAATGTTACTATTTACAAAAATGCTCCTGTGAAGTGTGTACATAGTGAAACTGTGAAAGGATTACTATTTTCTCAAAACTGCTAGCATCATACTCTCTTGATGTATTCTTTTGAACTCATTCTCTACTATGGACTGAAATTTATCGGAAATTATATAATTTTGTTAGTCCTACTACTTGTTTGACGAGTCTAACCAATAATTTTGTAGTTTTCAACAAGTTTTAATTAAAAGTAAAGACTATTTAGAAGGAGTGTATTGCTGACACTTCTCTTTTTCTGTTGTAAGTGTTTGATTGCGTTTAAGTCATAAGCGTTGGCTTCTCTTTCATCTCATTTTTTTTTCTAAGAATATGTGAATTTAAGTCACAGTTGATGAATAAGTTGTTCCATTTTTTGCTGAAAATTTACCTGAGCTATGGTCTTCCCTTTTGCCTTTGCTATGTCTTGGAGGATTGGATTCTCCATGACAGCTCCAGAGCCCCAAAATATCTTATAAGCACCCAGAGCTGACCAAGCACTAACATGAATTCCTTTCTGCTTGCAGAACTCCCTGAGTTTTCCTTGCTGCCAAGATGGGTTCATTTCCACCTGAAAAAACAATAATTCAACATCATAACATGAATAGCAAGAAGTCCAAGACCATCATAATAACTATGTACCAAACCAAATATACATCTATAGAGTAATTGAATTATGGTACCTGATTGACTGCAGGAGGAATGGTGGCTATTTCCAAGAGTTTGGTGAGTTTTTTGATACCATAATTGCATATGCCAATGGACTTTGCTAATCCCAACTTGTAACACTCTTCCATACCTTTCCATGTCCCTTCTATATCAAAGGGCAGCAAATCTTCCTTGGTAAAAACAGTTGGATTTTCAAGATCATGTCTCAGCCTTACTGGCCAATGAATCAGATAAAGATCCACATACTCCGTCCCCAGCTTCCTAAACAACATTGTGTGGCACATAAAGTACTCAAGCAACATTAATAGTTATAGAAAAATAATAAAAGCAATTACAAAACTTAGATGCAGTTCTATTAGTGCTTTTGGCGCTGTTCTCCAATAAGAATTGGAGTTTTACTCAGGTAATCCGTGTAATAAAGGTTTCCATCACATGTTAACGTGTATTACTGAGGTGAAACTCCTATTCAAGTTGTAGAACAACACTAAAAGCTTACATGAAACCGCATCTAAGTTTGGCCCTAAAATTTACATAAAATTAAAAAGTGAACACAAACACACTATTAAGATCATTAGAAACAATGTGAGAAAGGAGATTATATGTACTTTAATGTGGTCTTGAGAGCTGGGACAATAAGATCACGGTGTGCATCTGTGTTCCAAGGCTTTGAAGTGATGAAAACTTCATCTCTAGTCTTTATAAGGCCTTTTTCTATGGCATTAGCCACGGCTAGGCCTATGGCTTCCTCTGTTCCATACACTGCAGCAGTGTCAAAATGACGGTAACCTACCTCTATGGCTTCAACATAGATTGCAGCAAGGGTCTCATTTGATGGACGATTCTCCACTGAAGTTCCCATGCCTATAACTGGCATTTTGTGTCCTGAATTCAGCAACACATCTGGGATTTTCTTTCCTGCCATCTTCTTTCTTTCTCCTTCTTTCTAACTTTGTCACAAATGTCACTGGAATTGGAGGTACTATCTCTTTTTAAGGGGTCATGTTTTGTCCTAAAGTGTATTTAATTTCAAAGGTGTTGTCTATTATTGTGTTCACGATATATTGAGAAGAAAAAAGCATTATTTATAAGATTAAACTTTTTTTCAATTACTCATTTGATACGTATACTTGTAAAATCTCTACATTTTAGTCGTTACATATAAATAATACTCGTTTTATTTTTTACACATGCACTTTTTTTTTTATCTATTTTAATCTGTGTAGTCCAAAATTTTAACTAAAACGGATTAAGAAGTGAATGAATAAAGACTAAAGGTGTGTTTGATTTGGCTAGAGTTTATCCCTTATAAAAAGTTGTGTTTGCATGTTTGACGAATCATTTTTGTGGTTGAATTGATCACGAATTTCATCTAAATTGAGTTTAAGTTCAAAGCTACTATTCTCTTGTTTTTCAGTTGAACGTGACAAAGTCTTAAATTTAAATGAAGTTGTAATAAATCTACTTTTAACAAAACTTAAATTATGAAGTTGAGTTCAATTAGATTCCATTTTTTCAGCTGAAATTCAAACACACTAAATGGAGTTAAAATGTGTCCAAATATACTATGAAAGAAAAGATACACTGAACCATGATAGTTTATTTGTGTGTGTGTGTGTGTGTGAATTTTGGTTCCCAAACCAAAGATACAAGAAGCATGCTGGATAGGTGGTAACAGTGTGAAAGTGTTGAGGTATCTTTCTAATTATGTAAGGACAGTACTAATAATGTAAGGGAAGGTGATAATGTAAAGAGGGTGTGCCCCACGATTTGCCCACTCACTGGGATGTTATGCGACGTGCCAACTCCTTGGGGTATTTGATTTGGAATTCTAGGCCCACATTTTAGGCAATGTTGCATGTGACTCGAATGTCACTATTGTTTTTTTCTTCTTTTTTGTCATAGGAAGTCACTGTCTTAGAGACCAAAATTATTGTGTACTTCAAAATTATGAAACCACTCTTGTTCTGCCACGACTTAAAATGGTGCTGGCTAGCATATAAAGATATCTTGTGGTTACACAGGTTTGGGTGAGACGAGAGGAAGAAAGAAAAAGAGAGGCATATGCAAACAATATTAAGAAATGAAATACTGCAGAGCAGGTGCCACGTAGCAGAATAATGAAAATGATGACAACGGTTGAGAAATGTGTCGGTTATGTTACGGTTAATATGTATAAATAAGATTTAAAGTCCAAATAAACTATATAATAGGAAAATTTTCATTTTATTTCATAAATTTAAGGATCTTATCGGCAAGAAAGTTAGGCTGTGTAATTTTCTTACCACAGGTATTTTTTTTTCTTGAAAAGCAATCTCATTGGAGATACTTTTGAATACTATTAAATATGGATATCTCTTTTAATTAAAAAAATTTCTTATTTTTTAAAAAAAAAAATCTGTTTATAACATATAAATAGATAAAAAGAACGGACTTGTTACAATTTATGCTCTTGAATTTCTTATAAAAATTATTATTTAAAGAAATAGCGTACGTATTGATAAAATATATTTTTTACATTGTCATCTAATAAAAATTATCATCCTTAATAAGTTAATTTTTATAATAATTACTCTAAAAATGGTAGTTACATATTATATATTATAATTGATTGATATTATAAAAACTAAGTTATTATTTAACAAATTTAAAATTAAATTTTTTAAAGGATGACATCAATTCAAAAATACTTTTTATGTTTTTTATTTATTTAAAGAAATGTTAAAATGTATTTATTTTGAAATTTGATTATTAGAACAGATAAAAATGTTTAATTCAAAATCATCCCAATAAAATCAAATATTATCTAGAGATATATTAAGGGATAAATAATCAGATTTTATTCTGAAATATATGGAGATTAAACTCTTATTTGAAACACTGTTTTGTAAAAGTAAACATCTTAAAAGAGCCAATACACATAGTTTTCCCCTTTAATATGAGGATGAGGAACAGGAGCATAAACAGTATTGTACTGAAATTCAAGTCCACTCAATTCCAAAGATCTTGTGGAGTTTTGTAAGGTCCAAATTCATAGACAAAACGCTCACCACTGAAACCCCTATGTTGTGGTATTTGTTTAATCTTCTCCGAATCACTCTCACTCAGCTCCCAGTCAAATATTTTAAGATTTTCCTTCATTCTCTCACTGTTGAAGCTCTTCACTATTGGAGTAGCACCTTGCTCTATTATCCATCTCAATGCAACCTGCAATAGCATATATATATATATATATATATATATATATATATATATATATATATAATGAGTTTCCCATGGATTGGACTTACAAGGTGACCTCATGATTCTAAAAAGAGAAGGTAGGAATAGAAAAATTGTGAGTTTGATTTTTTCGAACTAACAAAATACTAACAATTAATAATTAATATTTACTTATAAAAAAAAGTTGAAATGGATGAGAAAATAATATATATATTAAAATAAAACATGTTGTATGCATGATCTTCTATATATGTTTAATTAACCTGTGCCACACTCTTGCCCTTTTTGATTGCAATGTCCTTTAGAATTGGACTGTCCATAACAGCAAGGGAACCCCACACAGCTCCATTAGCTCCCAGAGGGCTCCATGCACTCACGTGAATTCCTTTCTCTTTGCAGAATTTCCTCAGATTGTCCTGTTGCCAAGCTGCGTTCATTTCCACCTACAAAGGACGCATTTTACGGAATAACACTATACTTAAAGCCTGAATTTCATACTTAAACTAGTTAATTTCTTTAACTGTTGATGAAATAGAATAGAGTTAAATAAATAACATCAAGTTATACATATGTAACAAACGGGAAACATCAGTTGCTTTTGCTTGTAATTTAATTTTACTACTCAATACATAATCATAAATGTTTATCACATAAAAATAGTTGGTTTTTTACAATCGGTTCATAATTCTTGTGACGCCAACCCTCCTCCTTTATCCTAACTTGAAACAGACCATATATGTAAACACACATAAACGGACTACTCAATACATAATCATGACAATAATTCAAAACCTTGTGCAATGTTTGAAAAAAAAAAGATGGGATAATATATATATATATATATATATATATATATATATATATATATATATGATGCAATATACTTATTATTTTTTAAAGAATTTTTTTGGTAAATTTTGTAGGCCTAAAACAAACACAGAAAATGGGGCTTTTTCAAGGTGTCCAGTAACAAATGGACCTTTTCCCTAAAGCCCAGTTTCCTCTTTCTCAAAAGGACATTTACGAGACTACACATTTGTTACGGACCAAGAAAATGAGACAACACATATGTCCGTGCTAATGTTAATTATTTAAGCAAACGAAATGTGGAAGTTTTATTTTATTTTTCTAATTGATCAATGTTCCTAGTAACATAAGAATACCTGGACAAGAGCAGGAGGAACAAGTGCATTTTGTAGAATTTCTGAAAGCTTTTTCACCCCAAAATTACTCACACCAATGGACTTGGCCAAGCCCAACTTGGAGCATTGTTCCATGTCTTCCCATGTCCCTTTCATGTCCAAAGGAAGAATCTCTCCTTTGCTGTACTTGGTCCCTTTAACTCCCTGCCTCAACCTCACTGGAAAATGAATTAGGTAAAGATCCACGTACTCAAGGCCCAACCTCCTATGAAAATGTAACATTCAAATAATTAGACTTTTAGACAAAGGATGAAACTTGCATAAAACAAATAAACATTTTATTTTATTCTTCAATCAAAATTAAATTTTTATTTTAATAATTCTTAGAATTTAAGTTTAATTCTTCTCAATTCCAAAAGTTAAATCAAGACAGAAAAATTATTCCTTACTTATATATATTATTTTAGTCATATTACTAGTGTTAGTTTGAAATCTACAACACACCTCCTTTATGCCAAGAATTGAGCATATGTAAAATTTATAAAACAAGTTTAATCCAATAACATGTGTCAGGATGAATTCAATAATAATTGCAAAAATAAACCAATACCAATAATTTCAATTTAAATTTAACACTCAACCCCAAAAGTTAGATCTTAGAGATGAATTGTTCCCCTGTCCTAACTTATACACTTTTTTTTGACAATATTTTAATCATATCATTAATCGTTAATAATAATCATTGATTTCCTCTCCTAAATAAAATTGAAAAGTGGTTATCAAGATAAAATAGTACCTACCAAGCAAAAAATATAATGAACCAATGTATAGAATTTAAGAAAAACAAAATTGTAAGAATCAAATAAATGGGTAATAGAATTACTGTAATGAAGTCTGGAGTGCAGGGAGCACAAGGCCAGGATGAGCATCAGTGCACCATAATTTGGTGGTGACAAAAAGCTCATTACGACTTTTGATAAGGCCTTGGTCTAGTGCTTGCGCAATTGCTTGGCCAAGAGGTTCCTCAGAACCATAATAAGCTGCAGTGTCAAAATGCCTGTAGCCAGATTTGATGGCTTCAACGAATACAGGGATGAGCACATGAGGTGGTGGTAAGGGCACAGTTCCTGTGCCAAAACCCAATGTAGGCATCTTCTGCCCTGAGTTTAGCTCCACTTCTTGGATTGCCATTGCTTCTATGAATCTTAATTCAAAGGACAATTGCTCAAATCATATGAAGAATATATATTTTTTTTATTTTTAATATATGTTAATTACTACATAGTCTCTAAAATTGGACATCTAGAAATGGCACAATATTAATATTGGATACACTCTTGTATGATATTACCATATTAGAAATGAATTGGACCCAATTTGCTCTAAAAAGTTAACTTTAAGAAGGAAAAAGATAATTCAATCTTAAAAAATGAGATATCTTAACGCCAATTAATTAAATACAACAAAAACAAAGTCTCATCTCATTAAATATATGTATTTTGTGTATGTAATAAAAGTTCGTGCGTGACTGAGTTGGTTTTTTTTTTTTTTTCTTACAATTAGTTTTTAATGTTTTGGTGTTTGTTTTGCTTTCTTTTCTCATATGTGATAAAAAAAATTATATATTTTGTGTACGTAATAAATAACATTTATTTAAAAAATACTATAACATAATGGATTAAATTAGAAGAATTTCTCATTTATTAATTAATATTTTATGCAGACAATAAATACATTAAATGTTTACATTGATATTATATTATTTTTTTATGGAAATGAATCCGAATTGTTTCTTTATGGATTAATCAATATTGTGTACTATCATGTATCAATAAAGTATTGTGTACTATCAAATAAATATATTTATAT
>PYAF01001974.1:6945-20297 GCA_007407185.1 Glycine tomentella
ATGGGTATCAATGAATTCTACCTTGATGTTACCTTTCTGCACATGATCTCTTATGAAATGATGTCTAATCTCAATGTGCTTGGTCCTTGAGTGCATGACAGGATTCTTTGAAATATTTATAGCACTTGTGTTATCACAAAGCAATGGTATCTCCTTTAGTTCAACTCCATAATCTTGCAATTGTTGCTTGAGCCATAGACTTTGTGCACAACAACTTCCAGCTGAAATATACTCAGCTTCTGTCGTTGACAAAGCTACACAAGCTTGTTTCTTGCAATGCCATGAAATGAGTGAGCTTCCAAGGAGATGACAAGTTCCACTTGTGCTTTTCCTATCAAGCTTGCATCTTGCAAAATCAGAATCAGAATATCCAACAATATTTATTGATGCACCTTTAGGATACCATAGCCCAACTTTGGGTGTTGCCTTGAGGTATTTGATGATCCTTTTGACAGCTGTAAGATGTGACTCTTTTGGATTTGCTTGGTATCGTGCACACAAGTAAACACTAAGCATAATGTCTGGTCTACTAGCTGTCAAATACAATAAAGACCCAATCATTCCTCTATATTTGGATTCATCTACCTTCTTCCCTTTTTCATCTGAATCAAGGTATGTTGAAGTTGCCATAGGAGTTGCAGCATCTTTGCTTTTCTCCATTTCAAACTTCTTAACTACTTCAAGGAAATACTTTGATTGATTGAGGAAAGTTCCATCCTTCATTTGTTTAACTTGAAGTCCTAGAAAGAATGTTAATTCTCCCATCATAGACATCTCAAACTCACTTTGCATAGCTGCAGAAAATTCTTTACAAAGCTTTTGATTAGTTGAACCAAAAATAATATCATCAACATATATTTGAACCAATAGGATCTCATCCTTGTGCCTTTTGATGAACAAGGTTTTATCAACATTGCCTCTTACAAAAGATTGATCAAGTAGGAACTTACTCAATCTTTCATACCATGATCTTGGAGCTTGTTTCAGACCATAGAGGGTCTTTTTAAGTTTAAAAACATAATTAGGATGCTTAAAGTCAGAAAAACCTGGAGGTTGTTCAACATATATGTCCTCCTCTATGTAACCATTCCAAAATGCACTTTTGACATCCATTTGAAAAAGTTTGAAACCCATTATGCATGCATATGCAAGTAATAGCCTAATAGCTTCTAGTCTTGCTATTGGAGCAAAAGTTTCCTCACAGTCAATACCTTCCTCTTGGTTGTAACCTTTAGCAACCAATCTAACCTTATTTCTAACCATGATTCCACTTTCATCAAGTTTGTTTCTAAAAATCCACTTTTTACCAATAGGCTTGACTGATGAAGGTCTTGGAACTAGTTCCCAAACTTCATTTCTTTTAAATTGATTCAGTTCATCATGTATGGCATGCATCCAATGTTCATCTTGCAAGGCGTGATTTATATCTTTTGATTCAATTTGAGATACAAAGGCCATGTCACAACATAAATTTCTAAGAGAAGATCTAGTAGAGACTCCCTTTGATACTTCACCAATGATATTGTGTAGTGAAAGATCTCTAGTGGTTCTCCATTCTTTAGGCCTTTGATTTGGTGTTGATGGACCTTCTTCAGCACTAGGTTCATCCTTTTCATTGATAGACATTTTCTCAAGCTGAACATTTTGCTCTATTTGACCTGCATCTTCATCACAATCCTTTTCCTCTTTTGAGGGGTTAGATTCATCACAAATTACATGGACAGATTCTTCTATGCACATGATCCTTTTGTTGAAAACTCTATATGCTTTACTTTGCAATGAATATCCAAGAAATATGGCTTCATCGGCCTTTGCATCAAACTTTCCTAGTGATTCTTTTCCATTGTTTAAAACAAAACACTTGCAGCCAAAAATTCTTAAATGAGAAATATTGGGCTTTCTTCCTTTGTATAACTCATAAGGTGTTTTTCTTCAATATGGGTCTTATGAGTAATCTATTTAGAGTGTAGCAAACAGTATTTACTACATCAGCCCAAAAATATTTTGGTAAATTTGTCTCATTTAGAAGTGTTCTAGCACCTTCTTCAAGTGATCTATTTTTCCTCTCCACAACACTATTTTGTTGGGGTGTTCTTGGAGCTGAAAAGTTGTGGTTAATTCCATTTTCCTCAGAATTTTTCAAAATGTTCATTTTGGAATTCTCCACCATGATCACTTCTAATTGAGATAATTTTACAATCTTTCTCGTTTTGAACAAGTTTGGCTAATTTTCTAAAAGAATGGAAAACATCAGTCTTGGATTTCAAAAACAAAGTCCATGTGAATCTAGAGTAATCATCTACAATAACAAGTCCATAGTAATTACCACCGAAACTCATAGTTCTTAAAGGACCAAATAAATCAATGTGCAATAGTTCAAGTGGTCTTGAGGTGGAAACAATGTTTTTACTTTGAAAAGAGATTTTGGTTTGTTTTCCCTTTTGACATGCATCACATAATTTGTCCTTCTCAAATTTGAGTTTTGGTAGACCAATAACTAAGTCCTTCTTAATGAGTTTATTTATATGATGCATATTAATATGGCTAGCTCTCCTATGCCACAACCACGTTTCATCTAACTTGCTCATTAAGCATGTGGTCTTGTGAAAAAATGCATGATCTATAGAAAGCAAGTAAATGTTACCTTTGCTTTTGCCAATATGAATTACCTCTCCACTTTTGCCATCACAAATTATGCAGCAATCTTGATTGAAGGAAATTTTATAGCCTTTGTCACATAATTGACTTATACTAAGTAGATTGTGCTTCAAGCCTTCAACATAGAGTACATTGCTGATTTTTGTATTTAAGTTATCACCAATGCTTCCTTCACCTATGATCTTTCCTTTGTTGTTGTCTCCATAAGTAACATAGCCCCCATCTTTAAGAGTAAAATTTTTGAGCAAGGACTTGTCACCGGTCATATGTCTTGAGCATCCACTATCAAGATACCATAAAAAAGAGCTTGCTCTAAGACACACCTCATCATCTTCATCCAAAAGATCATCATTTTCTTTATTAACAATTGAGGTGAGGCACATGTTGGCTTCTTCTAATTCAATGGAGGATTCAGAAGTTAAGGATTCATTGTCCTCCCAAGCAATGTAGGCTCTTCTTGGCTTTGTTTCCCTCTTGCTTTTACTGTCACTTTGTTGTTTCTTCAAGTAGATTGAACATTCTGATTTTATGTGGCCAGGTTTACCACATTCAAAGCATGTAAAGTTGTTGTCAATCTTCTTGGAGTTGCTAGTGTTGCTGTTGGTAGAATTGTTCTTGTTGTTTCTTGTAAATCTTTTGCCCTTGTTCTTCTTTAGAAACTTGCTGAACTTTTTTACAATTAAGTTCATGCTTTCTTCATCTTCCTTATCACTTGAGTTTTCATCTTTTTCCACTTTAGGTGCTGCAGTTTTTAGTGCTATTCCTTTGCTTTTTCTATCTGCATCTTCACCAAAGGTTAGTTGAGATAATTCAAACTCATACTCAAGCAACTTACAAAGAGGGCAGCCATGGTCATTTTTGAAAGATCTTTAGATTCCTTGATGGTTGTCACTTTTGGTTGCCATGCTCTAGTGAGGCACTTCAAGATTTTAATGTTCAATTCTTCAGCATCAAATGTCTTCCCAAGTCCCAAGAGATGATTCACTATATGCGTGAATCTTGTTTGGAGTTGAGAAATACTTTCATTTTGATTCATCTTAAACATCTCATATTCATGTATCAATGAGTGCTTTCTTGATCTCCTCACTTCCTCAGTTCCTTCATGGGTGATCTCTAGCATCTCCCACATCTCTTTGGCACTTGTACATCTAACAGTTATGAATAATTCATCAGAAGAAAGAGCAGAGGTTATCATGTTCTTAGCTTTAAAATCATACTGAATAATTCTTTTTTCACCATCATTCATCTCATCCCAATCTTTGGGAATCATGTTATTATCAACCACCTTGATGGGCACTCTAGGACCCTTTTCTATTGCATTCCATGCTCCTAGATCATTGGATTGAATAAAGATCTTCATCCTATTTTTCCAAAAACTGAAATGCTCCCCCTCAAACAAAGGAGGTCTGTTTAAGGATGCACCTTTCTTGAAGGTTATTTGTGAAGTATTCATTTTTGAAAAAAATGATCTTGAGTAACTTACAAGACCTAGCTTTTGATGCCAGTTGTAAACTATGAGAACACTTCACACTTAACCAAGAGGGGGGGTGAATTGGTTAGGCTTGGTAATTTAAAAAATTTTCTTGAATTAAAATCAGAGTTTTGCCCCTTTGGATCTTTATCACTTTTGAAACCAAGAACCTTTATTCAATCCAAGATTCAACCCAAAATATGTAGTACTTCAAGAATTTGGTTGATGATAAGGATTCACAAACAAGAAAGATAAAATATGGCTAATAGGTAAAATAAGAACAACACACAATGATTTATACTGGTTCACTTCAAACACTATGAAGCTACATCCAGTTTTCTTCTACTCAACACTAGAATGGAGTTCCACTATTGTAAATTTCAGTTCTTACAAGTTATTACAAAGCCTATCTTTATCAACCCTAGATAAAGTTCAGAAATCTAAAACACTATTAGATTCTTAGAGAAAACCCACTGAGAACACTACTCAGTAAATCCCCTAGAGAAACCCTATCTCTAGATTACAAGCAAGAAACTCATTTACAATAGACAAATCAAAATAGAATTCAAAACAGAAATACAACTGCAAAGATTAAGGAAAGAAGTCACCTGATGATCCAATGAACAATATGCATATGAATGATTTCACCAGGTATATGGATGATTGCAACCTTAGAATATGACTTTCCTTAAGCTTTGACAAAGAAAGAACTTGCTTCACTCAATTCTCAATAACCCATAAGTGTTTGATGAAAGCAAGAATTCAATGAACCCAGAAAAACCACTACAAGAATGTTTTAAAAGCCTTAGAATGCTCAGTGTGCGAATTGATCAAGTTAGTAAAAAGAACTGAGCATGGGTTCTATTTATAACAGCTTTCTAACTGTCAGTAATCGATTACATACGCTCCTGTAATCAATTAATTCGCATATGTAATCGATTATTTCAAGATTGTAATCGATTAAACTGTTCAATAAATGTTCTGGGTTTGAGCAACGAACAGAATAATTGATTATCCCGTCTGGTAATCGATTAAGACAGCAAGCTCTTATTTTTGAAATACACTATGTAATCGATTACTTATTTTGGTAATCGATTAAGTCAGGGAGCTTCATAAAACAGTATGTACTATGTAATTGATTACTACATTTGGTAATCGATTAATTTAGTGAAACATGTTAATCATAGGCATAAAATGTAATCGATTACTATCTGTGGTAATCGATTAAGACATAGAGATGATATTTCCTATTTAGCCTATGTAATCGATTACTGATTGGTGGTAATCGATTAAAGTATTCATTATATCAGTTTATATGAAATTCTAGGTAAAATAACCGATTAATCCGATACGTAATCGATTACATTGTTCTTAAAAAGTTTTCTAGAAGGCACAAAGAACAAAATAATAGATTCTTATTATTGCATAATCGATTAAATCAGCAAGGACATATTTTTTCAAAAACTTTGATTAAACTTGCTCATTTTACTAAATGCTTGTTATATTAAAACTTAATTTTGATTAGCTAAATGAATGATATGAATGCTATGCACATGGATCATCAGAAAATACTTGTTCCTTTTACATTAATCATATCTTGATCTCCAAAGCTTCAAAGCATGTTGAAAGCACAAAACCAAGCTTGTTCCATTATTCATTCTTCAAGTGATTCCTCTTTTGTATCAACACTTGCTTCACAATGAACCTCACCGCTTTAATCGATTACCACAAATTGCAATTGATTACACAAGCTTGCTTCACAAATGAACTTCACTGCTTTAATCGATTACAACTCTGTTTAATCGATTATTCTGTTTGTTGTAAAACCCAGGATGAAACTTTGAACACTTTTATCGATTAAGTGACAATTTAATCCATTACATAAGCCATTTTAATCGATTATTTGGCGTGTTGTAATTGATTACAGTCTGTTACAAAAAGCTGTTATAAATAGGATAAAGGCTTGTCTGATAAACTAACTTGAATAATTCGAATTTTGTGAATGTACACAAGCCTTCTCAAAGTTAGAAAGTGATTTTCTGGATTAACTAAGTTATTGTCCCACTCTTTAATCTTCATGGGTATTGAATGATTTCTTGGACAAGAGTTTTCAAAGAAGTTTTGGAGAGCATGTTTTGAAATCCTTTTCTGCAATTCAACTCTGATTGGTAAACCACATACATTCATATTCAAGGTGTGCAACAATAAGGATTAGATTTATGCATGGTAAAATTAATTAAATACTAGGGTGAGAATGACGAAATCCAATCCTACACTTTTCCTGAATTAAACTAAACTCGTTTTATTTTCCATAGTTTCCGTATCCGTTAGATTTTTATTTTCTTTATATTCGTATGTTTTGTTATCTCACAATTCAAATGAACTTTCACTTACACTCTTTGTACATAAACTATTAAACTGTTGAATTTTATTTGAATTAACTAAAGTAAACTCAAATCCCTGTGGAGATGAACTTTTATAAATTTTGTAACATACAATGACAAATTGGTACGCTTGCCAAGAGTCCTAACATCCACCCATGGTCAACTTCATATTCACCAAGTTATCCATCACGGAAACATAAGATATTTAAAGCGTGACTTTGATGATTTCAGTGCTCGTAAATTTTATTTGTGCAAGAATACGAGCTACACAAAAACCCAAGAAACATTCTTGGTACTCAATCCAAGGTTCATCCTTGGTATGCTAAGCCCAAGGAATATTCTTGGTACCAAAGTCCAAGGTCAGACCTTGGCACAATAAACCTAAGAAACATTCTTGGTACCAAAGTTCAAGGTCTGCCCTTGGTACTCTAACCTCTACGGAACCTCGACACGCAGGACCATAGAGTAATTTGTTTTGCAGGAAAAAAAATGTCCAAGATCCACCCTTGACATTTCAAACCCAAGAAAACTCTTAATACTTTCATCCGATGGGAGCCTCAACAAAAGAGTCCACCCTCGACATTCCAAACCCAAGAAGCACTCTTGGTATTTTCTCATACAGAACCTTGACAAGATACGCTAAAAATTTAGCCATTTGTAGAGTTCAAAATAGATGTCCACGATCAATCTTTGACATTTCCAAGCCTAAGATACATTCTTAGAACACTTTAGCAATAGGAACCTCAACAAACAAAGCTAAAGACTTAGCTATTTTCACAAAAAAGGAACCTGGCATTGCCTCATGACAACGATAGTTCATAACATGCAAACCTCAAGATGTACTCTTGGCACCTCAGTCACTTGATAATTCAACAAGCAATGTCGATACATCAAAAAAATAAAAAATAACAAGATACTACTGCAACGTAAAGTCTTAAATTGGTTCAACGACAATGCTATTCAAGTGACTTATCAATGTAAAGACAACATGCAACAGAAAGAAGATTGACGAAGATGGAGAAACAAGAAATGTTTTCATTGTTGGATATAGGGGGAGCATCATGAAGATTTAAAAGGATTTAATTCAAGATTGGTTTTGAGCTTTCAACATGCTTGGATGCCTTGAAGTTGTTTAATTGTATTATGTGTAAGAGAAAGGTTAATCTGATGATCCATGCATTGCATTCACTCATTCATTCATAAACTTAAATGATTTTCATAAAAAATAACAAAGCTTTTATATTTTGGTTAAGGTTTTAATCTGATTGAAGGGTTTTGGAAAAATGCTATTTTCACTGGATTAATCAATTACCTTACTGATATAATCAATTATTTTGTTCTTCGTTCAATTTGGAAAATCTTTTATGAACATTGTAATCGATTATCCATCGGAATAATCGATATTTGGCCTTTGTTTACAACAAAACTGCTTTGTTAATGATTTTAATCGATTATTTAAGTGTTGTAATCAATTACATAGTTAATCATGGATTTTAAGTTCTGCTGGGATAATCGATTACCATTATCCGTAATCGATTACATAGGCTATTTGAGAAAAGTCACTTCCCTGTCTTAATCGATTACCACAGCTTGTAATCGATTACACAATTCATTTTTAAAATATAAGTCTTCTGCTTTAATCGATTACCAAATCTTGTAATCGATTACATAGTGCATTTTGTTATCCTGAGACTTCTGTCTTAATCGATTACAGCTCTGGATAATCGATTATTTTGCTCGTTGCTGAAACCTAGAAACATTCTTGAACAGTTTAATCAATTACATGGGTATTTTAATCAATTACATAAGCGGATTAATCGATTATCAGGCACGTTTAATCGCTTACAGTTAGTTACAAATTCTGTTATAAATAGGTTTGAAGGCTTGGCTTGTTTTCTAACTTTGAGAGATTGTACCCATTCGTATTTCTGAGCTCACACAAGCCTTCTAAGCAATTCCTAAATGATTTTATCAGTATTTTTATTGCTTGCTTCATTCAAAACATCAATGGGTCTTTGAATGATTCTTGAGCAAGTTTCTTTTCAAGATTAAGGAAAAGCATGTTCTGATTTAGTTTGCTACTCAACCTGAATTGGTAATTCATGTGCATAACATTCATTGGATCATCAGGTTGTCTCTCTCCTTAATCTTTGTGTGTAAATTTGGTTTTGAATTCTTATTGCATTTGACTATTGTAAAGTGGGTTCTTCTTTCTTGGTTTTAGAGAAGGGTTCTTTAACTCAAGAATAGATTAGTGTTCTCTGGTTCATGCTCCTTAGATTTCTAATAGGGTTTTAGATTTCTATTCTTTATCTAGTGTTGATAAAGGGGAAGGTTTTGTAAAAGCTTGTAAGAACATAAATTTTATAATAGTGGAACTCTAATTTAGTGTTGATTAGAAGAAACTGGATGTAGCTTCAGTTATGAAGTGAACCAGTATAAATTGCTTGTGTCTTTGATTGTATTTCTCTATCTCTCATCTTATTCATCGGTCTTTGATTCATATTCATTGTTCAACAAGTTCTGTTTTGATCTATTGATTTCTTGGGCTGAGACATTTGATTGAGTAAATTGATTTCTTGGTTTTGAAAGTGATAAAGATCTTGAACTCTGATTTGAATTAGTTTTTAAAATATCAAGGTTTTAACTAATTCACCCCCCCTCTTGGTTAGTGTGGGTATTCCTATTATTTTCATTCATTAAAGTTAAAATAACTTTACATGGCCACCAACGGCCAAAAAGACAAAAGAAGCATAAACAAAGGCAGCCTACATATCGGCTGCATCACTAGCAGTCTCTTCAGTGGAACCAAGCTCCTCCTCATCAACCAAGGCACTATCCTTCACATCCTTAAAAGGATCAAACTGACCCAAGTCAAGGTCCTTCGCAAAGAGGCCAGCTTGGTGCACCGCCTTGAAGAAGCCTTTCTCGTGCGGCTCCACTGCTTCCTGCTTGTACACCTTCAACTCCTCGTCAAGCTCCTTGTTGACCGCCATCTCACCCTTAAGCTCAACCTTAGCTTCCTTCAGCCTCTCCTCCAGACTCGCCACTTTCTCAACTAACTCTATCTCAGCAGCAAGCCCGACCTCAGCTTCCTTCAGCTTCACCTCTAACTCAGACACTTTCTTCGCTAACTCCTCCTTTTCAACAACAGCCTTATCAGCCTTGGCAGCATTTTCCTTGCCACGAATGACCAGCTCATCACCATCAAGCCTAGTCCATAACAACTTGAACAAAGCTTCACCAGTCTTGATGGATAGCTGAAGGTTACACCTAACCGCCTCGGCAAGGGCCACCACAGCACCATCCAGTCTGTTACGCTCCGCCCGCCAAGCATTGCGAACAACACCCTTCAGCTTGTTGTACTCCTGCTCCAAAGAGGCAGCCTTGCTCATGGCCTCTTGATGCACTTGTCGATGTTCTTTTATGATGGCAAGGCCCCTCTACAGAAAACGCTCAGTAGCGTCAAAAGAATGATGGGTACCGACCGACTTAATTAAATTCATGTCAAAGGGGGTCGTTAGTCCTCGATCAAGTCTATGACCAACACTTCACAAAGAGTCGACCTCCCTTGGAGCACTTAAAAATTTGAGGGAGGTGACAGGACGAGCAGTAGGTGGCAACATCCAGGCAGAGGAGGCAGAGAACGAGACAGAGTGGCAATAGTAGGAGAAACAGGTTGGGAGGTGGGCGGAGTTAGAGTGGTGGCAGCCATAGGAGGCACAATAGCAGCAGTGACAGGTGAAGATGGAGCCACGACAATAGGAGAAGCAGTAGGAGAAGCAGTGGCAGCAACCAATGCAAGCGCCGAAACCTGGACCGGAGAAGGAGAAGTAGGCAGAAGCCCGGAAGCCTCCTTCGTTGCACGCAAGCTACGAGGGGCATAGATGACCCGAGACTTCTTGCTCCCAAACGTCCCAGCACCTTCGCCTCTCTTCCTATTTGACAGATCGGAAGGAGAGGGGCTGGGGAAAGTAGCAGCTACAACAATAGGGTCAACCCAGACAATGGGTCGACCCTCTTCTCTAGCTGGGGGGAATATGGGGCTGCACAACATCGCCACCCACATTCCTCACCAGTGGCCTCCACTGTAAGTTGCTCATGATACCTACAAAAACACAAAAAAAACACACAAGTGCCAGAGTTCGCACACCAGAAAACAATGAAGTTATAAGGAAGGAAAATTACCGTCTAGTGCGATAGAGGGGTCATCGATCGTAGGCAGCGATAAAATGGCACGTGCATCCAAGGAGGCCGGTAACAACTCCAAGGTTGCCTTGTCAGACCTCTCCACAAGGGTCAGCATGTCCTCATCAAAGGACCTAAACCTGGTAGTGTCAGTCTACCAGTAGAAGGGGAAATGAGCCTCCCCATCCCTGTTGCGCATCAGAGGCAACCATCAGTCACAACACCACTTTCGCGGACCTTGAAGAATCGGTCCTTGAAGCGACGGAAGACGTTGGTGTCAACCTCGAATAGCTTTTTTGAGACACTGTGCAAGGAGACCCAAGGGACCTTCCCGAATAGCTTGGTTTTGGAAAAAGAACAAGAAAAGAGGAACAATAGCACGGATGTGCAAATAAGAACACAAAATCTCAAAGGCCCGCACCACTGCCCAACTATTAGGCTGAAGTTTGGAGGGGGTAACATTCAAGTGCTCTAGCAGAGCACATTGAAATGGCGAGAAGGGGACAAGAAGACCCAACACCTCGAAGAGGCATCGATACATGAAAAAGAAGGGCAGAGCGCCTGGCGCCGCCCTTAAGCAAGGGAAGTCATTTTCCCTGCATGGCTCGACGATGACCTTGTAGGCGTTCGAAGGAGCCGTCATTTGCAATGTCGAGTGAGGACATTTACGGAAACAGTGGAAGTCATGGAAGAACGGTACTTAAACACATCTTCCCTTAACCACTCATAGCCACGAATGATTGGAACGACCAATGGTGACCCAACATCGGGTCTGCGACACACACGAGAGGAAGCTCTAACACCTCCAGGGCTCTTTTGTCTCATCCTCCCTGAAGAAGAAGCATGGATGATTGTGAGCGGTAGAGGTTCATCCACCCTTTCCCGCTGACGAGGAAAAGAAGTGCTCTCATCAGCCCGACGGGAACTCGCTCTCCTCCCGGAGGAAGAAGACACGATTCGTTAGAATCTCCGCCATGGGTATTCTCTTCTGAAGAGTCACCCACGGAGATGACTTCAGGCATAACATGCTACTCTATCGAGCCACCAGAGTCACTACCACCCATGTCAAAAGCAGAGTTAGAGATGGGTGAGACAGACATTTCATATATTACCTTGAGAAAAAATGAAGTTTTAAGTGAGAAGAAGAGTGAGGAAGAAGAAGACTCGGGAAAGCAAAGAAAGACAATCGCTCAGGAATGATGGTTGAAATCACAGAAGTCTCATCTATTTAAACGTACAGTGAGGCTCGATAGTTATTGGCGAGATTTGAAACGTTCCCCAAAAACTCGCGCCATGATATGACTCCATCCACCCACTACCACATGTTCTCCAGTACGTGTCCACTCCCCGAGTGACACGTTTGCACGAGTAATGGTGCGTGGGCGACACACGACTACAACATTTAATGTGAAGAAACGCATGTTTTTAATAATCACATCAACGAACATATTTTGGCAGAAGTCACCAGCCTTGATGCTATTAGAATTGAAGAAGCTGAGGCAAAGGATTCAAGATGATTGAAGCAAATGAGTTTTGATGTTTTACATGCCCAATCAATTTGATGGCATATGTAATTTTTGTTTAAGTTTGGTTCATTAGATAAAGCTTTATAATCCTCATTAGCTTTTGATAATTCATGCATTCATACATTCATTTGAATAGAATTAATCATGTGGTAATAATCAAAGTCATAGAAATTCATTAAGGCAACTAGGAATTGTATAAAACATTTTCACACTGCTTTAATCGACTACATTGGTGAAATAATCGATTACAACATGTGTATGTTTTCTGAAAAATGCCTTATGAACATTTTAATCGATTACCACTGGTTCGTAATCGATTAAATGAGCTTTACACAGTTAGAAACTTTTTGAGATAATCGATTATCTTGAGAAATAATCGATTACATAAGCTTCTGCATAATTTTACACAGCATGTTCATCTGGTTTAGTCAATTACCAGATGTTTGTAATCGATTAAATATGCATTGTTAAGTTTTAGGCATGGTCTGTGTTAATCAATTAAATGGAAACTTAATCGATTGCATGTGTGCATTGAAAAACTGAGTTCATCTCGATTAATCGATTATAAGATGACTTAATCGATTGTATTTTGTTCGTGACAAAATTCCAGATTTCTGATGAACACTTTATCGATTATCTGATTAAAATAATCGATTACAATAGTTAAAATAATCGATTACATTGACGAATTAATCGATTATAGTTAGTTAAAATAGTTTTTTTATAAATAGAACAGTTGGGTCTGTGTTAGACTAAGTGAGAAAAACAGAGATACTCGTGCAAGCCTTGTGATAGGCACATTCTAAAGCTCTCAAGAGTACCCAAGGCTGAGATTAGTGAGATAATCAAATATGATGAGTATCATGGAGAGTTACTTGTGTTTTTAGTGTTGATTCCAGTGAAGTCAAGCATCATGAACAAGGTTGAAGCCTCAAGAAGTTTTGAGCTTTCAACATGTCCAAAGGCTAAAAGAACCATGGAAGCATTGAAGATTAATTTGATTAAATGTAAAAGGGAGTATATGATCTGATAATCCAAGTGTACATTTCATGTCATGCATTATTCATTCATCTAGGGTTATTAGATTAAAAGAATTGATCAAAGGTAGCACTTAAAAGGTTAAGC
>PYAF01001974.1:38647-51768 GCA_007407185.1 Glycine tomentella
CATTGAGTCTTGCTTCCATTGATTCATTCATGGGTCACTAAGGTGCTAGTGAAGCAAGATTGTTCTGTCACAAAGGCTTAGGAAAGCACTTCTGCATAATTGGTTTGCATTCAACCTGAGGTTTTTCATTCATATGCATTTCATTCTTGGATCATCAGGTGAATTCTTTCCTAGCTCTTTGTGAATGTTTAGTTTTCTAAAGTAATTTTGTAATTGTTGACTCTATTGTAAGAAGGTTTTCTTGCAAGTGAAGATAGTGTTTCTCCAAGTGGAGATAGGGTTTCTCCAAGGACAGCTGAGTAGTGTTCTCAATGTGGGTGTGGCTTCTAAGGATCTAATAGAGTTTTAGATCTCTGAACTTCATCTAGGGTTGATGAAGAGAAGCATGTAATTACTTGTAAGAATAATATTTGCAATAGTGGAACTCTACTCTAGAGTTGAGTAGAAGAAACTGGATGTAGCCTCATAGGTTTTGAGGTGAACCAGTATAAATCTTGTGTTTTGATTTATATTCTGTAGATTTGATTATACTTGTGTGAATTATGTTTTGCATGTGTGTTCTTGTGGCATAACAAGTCTTGGATTAATCTTGGATAAAGATTCTTGTTTGGTTTTGTGGCATAACAAGTTCTTGTGGCATAACACTACTGTCTCTTCATCATGAACATAGGGCTGAGACCAATGCAGCCTTAGAGGAAATTAAGTCTAGGCTAGAGAGTATTGAAGCAATTGTGATGTTTGATAACTCTGAAACTTTCTAGTTTATAAGCCTTGTATATCCTCTTTTATCTTTGTTTTCTATTTTTTTAAGCAACGTACTGGTTCCCTCCTGATTAATGAAGTTATTTCTGTTTCTCCTACTTGTTATCCGATGTGGTATTTAACTTTTTGACTTTGATAAGCCAAATAGAGGGAGAAATGGTTGATTGATTGTGTAATTGAGTGTGCTCTGCATTGTACTGTATTCTACCATATTTTTCTGCACATTTTTTTTGCACAAATCAAAAACTGAATGGATTTTTAAAATTAAGAGGGAGCTAAGTAATCAAATGATCAAATTAAGTAACATAAACAAGTTAATGAATGATGAATAAAGCAAGCAGATATCTTAACACTTGTTCTTGGCAAAAAGTCTGTGATTATTTTCAGGTTTGAAAAAGCTTAAGTCTTCTATTTGATTCCCTCAAAGAACTTCAAGTCCAACAAATGATCAATCAAGAATTTGGCATCTTCAAAGACAAAAAGGGGGAGATTGTTGGATATAGGGAGAGCATCATGAAGAGTAAAAGACTTTGATTCAAGAAATGTGTTTTGAGCTTTCGACATGCTTGAAGTGCCTTGAAGTTTTGTAATTGATTCAAGTGTAAGAGAAAGACAATTTGATTGATCCTTCCATTGCATTCATTCATTCATTATTAAGCTTAAATGGTTTTCATTAAAACATCAAAGGTTTTATGTTTTTGGTTAAGGTTTGAAATTGATTAAAAGGTTTTTGGAAAAATGTTTTCTTACTGTTTTAATTGATTACTTAATGATATAATAATTATTTTGTTCTTCATTCAATCTGGAATAACCTTTATGAACAAATTAATTGATTACCTATCGGATTAATCGATTATTTGGCCTTTGATTGAAAATAAACTGCTTTGTTCAAGGTTTTAATCGATTACTTACTTAGTGTAATCAATTACATAGTTAAATGATTATTTTAAGCCTTGCTGTGATAATCGATTATCATTAACAGTAATCGATTACATAGTTCATTTGGTAAATGACTGTTTTCTGGTTTAATCGATTACCAAAATCCGTAATCGATTACATAGTTCATTTTGAGAAACATAGCTTTCTGTCTTAATCGATTACAGCTCGGTTTAATCGATTATTTTGCTCGTTGCTGAAACCCAGAAAGCTTTTTTAACACTTGAATCGATTAGGTGATAATTTAATCAATTACATAAGAATTTTAATCGATTATTAGGCGCATTTAATCGATTACAGTTAGTTACAAATTCTTTTTTAAATAAGATTGAAGGCTTGGCTTGTTTTACAACTTGACCACTACGTATTTCTGAGTATAGACAAGCCTTCTAAGCCTTTCAAAGTGAATTTCTCAGTGTTTTTACTTCTTGCTTTATTCAAAACATCAATAGGTCTTTGAATGATTCTTGAGCAAGAAACTTTTCAAGATTAAGGAAAAGTATGTTCTGATTTTGTTAGCTACCCAACCTGACTTTGTAATTCATGTGCATTACATTCATTGGATCATCAGGTTGTCTCTCACCTTAATCTTTGTATGTAAATTTGGTTTTGAATTCCTGTTGTAATTGGCTATTGTAAGTGGATTCTTCTTGCTTGGTTCTAGAGAAGGGTTCTCTAGCTCAAGAACAGAGTAGTATTCTCTGGTTCTTGCTCCTTAGAATTCTAATAGATTTGTAGATTTCTATTCTTTATCTAGTGTTGATAAAGAGGTGGGTTTTCTAAAAGCTTGTAAGAACATAAATTTATAATAGTGGAACTCTAATCTAGTGTTGATTAGAAGAAACTAGATTTAGCTTCTGTTGTGAAGTGAACCAGTATAATTTGCTTGTGTCTTTGATTTTATTTCTCTTTTACTCACCTTTCTCATTAGTCATTGATTCTTTGATTCATATTCATTGTCAAACAAGTTCTGTTTTGATCTATTGATTTCTTGGGGCTGAGTTATTTGATTGAGTAAAAAGATTTCTTGGTTTTGAAAGTGATAAAGATCCCGAACTCTGATTTGAATTAATTTTAAAAGACCAAGGTATTAACCAATTCACTTCCCCTCTTGGTTATTGTGAGTATTCCTATTATTTTCATTGAGTACAGGACCTATGACTCATGAAAATAGGCTCCTACACTACATCATCACCTACATCCTCACTCCAAGATCCACCAACCATGCACAAACCACAGATGATGATCTCCAAATAGTTTATGGATTGAAGAATGAAATCAAGTTAAATTGGATTCTTATACTTCAAGAGATCATGCATAAATCCAAGAGATTGGTAAACTACCCCTTTCCTTATGCTGTATTAGTTTCAGGATTCATTGACTATTTTCAAGTGGATGTATCCAATGAAGTCATGGATCACACCAATGCAAGCAACAACCAAATTAAGGAGAAACACCTCACTAAGCTTGGAATGGTGAAGACACCACATGGCTGGCAAATGGTAGGCCAACCTGTTCCTTTGGCTGAAGAGGAAGGAAAAGAGGGAGATGAGGAAGGAAATCAAATTGGAGATGTTGAAGAACAACAAGAAGAAGCTACACCATCTGAATCTCAATATTCACATTTTGAATCTTTAATAATACAAAAGATGGATGCTTTGTTTTCTTTACATCATGAACAAAGAGATAAAGTTAATTCTTCATTAGAGGAACTTAAGACTAGGGTGAAGAACATAGAATCCAAGATTTTTAGGGATGAATCTAGGGATTTGGATTAGTTCTAGTCTAAGTTTGAATATGTTTTATGTTTTGTGTTTTTTTTAAAGTTCAGTTTTTATATTTATGTTTGGTTGTAATTGGTTCATTCTATGATTAATGAATTAGTTTTTATTTCCCTTTCTATTTTTGAATTTGATATGCCAAATAGGGGGAGTAGTAAATGAAAATGAAATGAGTAGCAAAATGAAATGAAAGTAAAAATAAAATGAATGTAATCTAAATTGCTTTGATAATTTGAAATGATTGAAATAAAATAATATGCTATGATACACATAGTACAAAGCATTTGATCTGATACATTGATATTGAACGATGAAATGCTCTGAATATGAGTTGAATAATCTAAGAAACTCAAGGGGAGTTAGCATAAAAAACTCAGGGGGAGTTATTATAAAAATTCCTAATGGATGTTTGAATGTTTAATGACCAATCAAGTTATGATTCTGCTTGATCTTTGCAAAAAGCTGAGAAATTTTCAGATCATACATCTCTCCAATGAAGCCAAAGAGTATATTTCATTAATAAAGTATTTGGCATGCTCAAAATCAAAAAGGAAGAGATTGTTAGAATTGAAGAAGCTAAGGCAAAGGATTCAAGATAATTGAAGCAAATGAGTTTTCATGTTTTACTGTTAAGTGCCACATTGTAGTAAAAATAGAATTAAAATATGGCACTTATCAGTTATTTTAATTGATTTATTCACAAGTTAACCCTAGAAACCTAGTTAATTGATGGTTATATTAAGCAAGAATGAAGTCCCAACAGCATTTCATGCCCAACAAGCACCAAGGCCCAAAGAATCCTTCATGACTAAGCTTTTAACTCGCCCAGGCGACCAGTTTATGCCTATTTTGCTCGCCTGGGCGAGTAACAAGTTCCAAGAATCCCCTTTAGCTCGTCCAGGCGCCCATTTTGTGAAGGAATTGGAGGCTTGGGAGACCAAAGCACCCAGGACCCCCAAAATCTATAAATAGGGACGAAAATTGAAGGCACAGACATTGATTTCCACTGCTTTTCTCTCCCAATTTACATGCTTGTTCATATCTAGCTTGTTCTTAGTTTCTAAGTGAGTGTAGAGACTTAGGAAAGTGAGGTAGAGTGAATTGTATAAGGAGATTCTGCTGAAAAGAGGATCGATGATGAGCTTAGTCAGTGGTTCTCTCGAGGAGGTTCTGCCGATGTTAGCTTAAATTTTCCTAAGGATTGGACGTACTCTTCTTATCCCCATGCTCTTTTAATTATATATGCTTTGTTCTATTCCTTATTGGTGATTTTATTCTACGCTTAACGCCTGATTCTAATTAATCGTTAGTTTCATGAATTTAACCCTAAAGGCGACTGGAAAGTAAATTTAAGGTTTTAACTGAATTAAATCACTCACTACGTTAAGTTGCTAGGAATAGGGCTTAATGTTTTGATCGCACGAAACACGTGATTAGAAGCTTAATGCTAGGGTATTTAATTAAATATGTGAGGGATCGATATTTAGTAAAATATCCTTAGGACTTAATTGCGAGGAATCGAATTAAGTTTACATAAATGTGTGCGGCAATAAGAATAGAAAATGCATAGGTAAAATCAATCAAAGGGATAAGAAAGACGAAATCCAATCCTACACTTCCTTGACTTGTACTCATTTATTTATTTTCCATAATCGTTTATTTGTTTTCCGTAATCTTTACTTTACTTTACAAAACAAAACAACAAATGAATCTCCGTTTTTATCATTTGTATATAAACTACTAAACTGGTAATAATTTAAACCAACCGACGTAAACTCAAATCCCTGTGGAGACAAACTTTTACAAATTTGTAAACTTGCAACGATAAAACGGTGCGCTTGCCGTGAAAAATCCTAACAAGTTTCTGGCACCGTTGCCGAGGATTTGATTCGTTTACTTTAGTTGTTTAAATTTCAGTTTAGTAGAATTTTCTTGTTCTTTATTTCCTATTTTTGTATATATATTTTCTTGTGATTTTAAAACTCAGTGCTTAACAGAATCTTATAGCTTTTCGTCCTTTCTCTTTATGCGAGGTAAGTCTTCTACAGATACACCTCAGTTTGATCCAGAAATATCAAAAACAGAAAGGAAAAATAGAAAAAAGAATAAACTAGAATCCAATAAGCATTCCGAGGAAACTGTGTCTATTGATCCTCCTTCACCCGAAAAACCAGAGGTAAGAGACAACATGGCTAATCGTGGCGGAGAAGAAGATAGACCAGTAAGGAGGACTCTTGGAGACTATGCTTATCAACAAGGTCCCAAGCATTACAACAGCATAGTCATCCCTCCTTTCAACAACAAGGTTATGGAGCTGAAGCCAACATTACTCAGTCTCATTGGCTCACATCTATTTGTTGGGCTAGACCATGAAGATCCTTACACGCATTTGTCTACTTTCATGGAGCTATGCAGTACAATGGGAGCATCGGATGAAGACGCTGAAGCTGTTTACCTTAGAGGTTTTCCTTTTTCTTTGACAGGTAAAGCTAAAACATGGCTTCAATCACAACCAAATAAAAGTATAAGCACGTGGGACGATTTGGAAGAGAAATTCATCGCCAGATTCTTTCCTCCTTCAAGATTCATCAGTGCAAAGTCCGCTACTGCTACTTTCTCTTAAGGTGTAGATGAACCCCTCTGTGAGACATGGGAAAGATTCAAGTCACTACTAAGGAGATGCCCGAATCACAATTTTGATGATGCCGCACAATTACACATCTTTTATAGTGGTTTGAGGCCCCAAACCAAAATGATCCTTGACGCTTCAGCAGGAGGAACCATGATGTCTAAAAGCCCCGAGGAAGCCATAGTGATCATTGATTCCATAGCAGCAAGTGACTATCAATCTCACCATGATAGGTCACCCATTCAGAGGAAAGGTGTTCTAGAGCTTGACACTCAAAGTGCCATCTTGTCTCAAAACAAGCTCTTAACCCAGCAATTAGAGGCCTTAACAAAACAAATAGGCCAAATTTCTCAAATTCAGCAAGGAAGCTCACAGAAATCTCATTCAGCCCATCAAGTTCAAATTCTGAGATGTGATTTTTGTGGAGGAGACCATCAGAATGGCCATTGCACAGCACTTGGTGATTGTTCACAAGAAGAGGAAGCACATTACATGCAAAATCAAGCAAGACCTCAACCAAATTATCAAGGGAATTACCAAGGATATCGCAGTGGTCCAGGTTCTAATCAACCTTACAATTGGAGGCAAAATAAGAATAATGCTTATGTTCCCACTAACCCTCCTTTTGCAGGTCCTCATAACAATTCTTTTGCTAGTTCTTATAATTCTTTTCCAGGTCCTTCAAATAGAAATCCACCACAGCAAGCTCAGTTCGATAGATTGACAAAGATGGAAGACACCCTTACACAATTTATGCAAATGTCCATCACCAAACAAAAGAACACCGAAGCTTCTATCAAGAATTTAGAAGTACAAGTGGGGCAGCTTGCCAAGCAGTTAGGTGACAATGGAGGTGGATCTTTCTCAGCAAATACCCAAATCAATCCAAAAGAGCAATGTAAAGCAATTATCACTAGAAGGGGAACTGTAGTGGGTAGAAATGAGGAAGAAAAGAAAAATGAAGGAAATGTAGAGAAAAATGATGAAGTGGAAAAAGAAAATGAAAGTGAAAAAAAAAAAGATGAGGAAGAAACTAATGAAAAAATTGAGAGAAAAGTGACGAGTGAGGATAAAAAGAAAAGGAGTGACAAAGGCAAAACAGCCTTAACCCCACCACCAGTCCAACACATGCCATATCCACACGCTCCATCCAAGAAGTCAAAGGAAAGGGAATACAAACGTTTCCTTGACATCTTCAAGCAATTACAAATAAATATCCCTTTTGCTGAGGCATTGGAGCAGATGCCAACATACGCCAAGTTTATGAAGGATCTCCTTACCAAGAAAAGAAGATATACCGATGAGGAGACCATAGAGCTGGATGCAGGATGCAGTGCCATCATCCAAAAGACTCTCCCAAAAAAGTCTCGAGATCCAGGTAGCTTTACAATTCCTGTTACTATTGGTAATTTATCTGTGGGAAGATCTCTTCTTGACTTAGGTGCCAGCATCAACCTCATACCATTATCCATGGTTAAGAGGATAGGAGCAGTTGTAATTAAGCCTACCAGGATGACGCTGCAGTTAGCTGATAGATCTATTAAGCATCCTTATGGCGTCATTGAAGATGTGTTGGTGAAAGTCGACAAATTCTTCTTCTCCATTGACTTTGTAGTCATGGATATGGATGAAGATAGTGAAGTACCATTGATTCTAGGAAGACCCTTTATGAAGACTACCAAGGTGCTGATTGATGTTGATGAGGGAAAGCTCACTGTCAGAGTTCATGATGATGAAGTTCAGTTTAATGTTCTTGAAGCCATCAAGTACCCAGTAGATAAGAAAGAATATTTTAGAGTAGATGTTCTCGATGAAGTTATTGCTGACTCTAGAAGATTCCTTCACAAGAAAGATGGCTTAGAGAAAGCTTTGACTGAAATTCAAGAAGAAGATGGAGATGACGACGCCTCAAAATATCTTCATCAATTAAATTCATGCAAAGAAGTACCTATTCATCAAAACCTCTTTGAAGAACTAAAAGAAGAAAAGAAGGAAGAAGAACAAAAGCTGTAACTTAAGGTACTTCCTTCACATTTAAAATATGTTTTTCTTGCAGGAAATTCTCAGAAACCAGTAATCATCAATGCAAATCTTTCTGAGGATGAAGAAAAGAAATTGGTGGACATCTTACAACAAAACAGTAAGGCTATTGGTTGGACTTTGTCAGACTTAACAGGTATTAGTCCTTCATACTGCATGCATAAAATTTTAATGGAAAAAGACTTTAAACCTGTTGCACAACCACAAAGACGTCTGAATGGTAGTGAGAAAAGAGGTAGTAAAGCTGCTAGAAGCAGGAATGATATACCCTATATCAGATAGTCAATGGGTGAGCCCCGTTCAAGTGGTGCCTAAAAAGGGTGGTATGACAGTGATCAAGAATGATAAAGATGAGCTGATTCCAACACGCACTATCACTGGTTGAAGAATGTGCATTGATTATAGGAAGCTCAACAATGCCACCCGGAAGGATCATTTTCCGTTGCCCTTTATGGACCAAATGCTAGAGAGGCTAGCAGGTAAGAAATACTATTGTTTTCTTGATGGTTACTCTGGATATAACCAAATTTGTGTTGATCCACAAGACCAAGAGAAAACAGCATTCACATGCCCTTTCTGTATTTTTGCATATAGGAAGATGCCCTTTGGTTTATGCAATGCTCCCGCCACTTTGCAACGGTGCATGTTTTCTATTTTTTCTGATTTAGTCGAAAAAAGTATTGAAATATTCATGGATGATTTCTCTGTTTATGGTACTTCTTTCGATTCATGCTTATCTAACCTTGATATTGTTTTAAAACATTGCATTGAATCTAACCTTGTGCTAAATTGGGAAAAGTGTCACTTTATGGTGACAGAAGGCATTGTGTTAGGTCACAAGATTTCCATGAAAGGCATTGAGGTGGACAGAGCTAAAGTGGATGTCATTGAAAAATTACCTCCACCAAGCAACGTTAAAGTCATTCGGAGCTTCTTGGGACATGCAGGATTTTACAGACGGTTCATAAAAGATTTTTCAAAAATTGCTAAACCACTTAGCAATCTTTTAAACAAAGAAGTCCCATTTCAGTTTGATGATTCTTGCTTCCAAGCCTTTGAAACTTTGAAACAAAAACTGATCTCTGCCCCCGTAATCACCGCATCCGATTGGAATCTTGATTTTGAAATTATGTGCGATGCGAGTGATTATGCGGTGGAAGCAGTTTTGGGACTGATAACACGTTGTCGACACGCACCAAAACAATTTTACTAAGATAATTTTGTAGCACAGAGATAACCTAGGTCGACTCAGAGACACATTCAATATGGGTCTAGCTTCAATTCAATGGTAACAGTAAAGGGGGAATTTTATCAAACAGTTTGTGTGCGTAAGTAAAATTTGCAAAAACGTAAACTAAAATTAAAGAGCAACACAAAAACTAACAGAATTCAAAAGAATTAATGTAAAACAGAATTAAAATATCAATCCAATTCACCTCACCAAGCAATTTGAATCATCATCATTCTCAGAAATTTATCCTATCATGAACATTCATTCAATCTCATTAGAAGTTGTTCAATCGAATTAACCCCTAATTTAATTGAAACCACAACCCTAATTGAAATATCATCCAATTATTCTGTGATTACTATTCGAAATTAGGCATGAATCCATAACCTAATCCGCTTTCAATCCTAAACGCAATCATAATCATGAAAAACAGAATAGCAATTGAAGAAGAAGATGAACATTCAAGTAGAATTCGAAATACTAAACCAGAACTCCAATTCTCCTTGTGCTTAGGTTGGTTCCTTGGATTAATTGGTGATTTAGCCTTCCATGATCATCATCAATGAAAGCCCCATGGATTGAGTGCACGAAAATGGAAGAACAGAAAAACGAAAATGAAGAACAAGGAAGAACAGTAGAGAGAAAATGAGAGCAAGGGTTTTGATCTAAAAACTAAAGGAATGAAAAATAAAACTTGTTTATTGAAAATGTAAAGAGTGGTGCCCAAGTTTCACTAAAGTCACTGATATGTAGTGACTGAGTTCTAAAAACGAAATGGGCCATAAACAAACCCAACAATCTAATTATTTGTTATTTACAACCATGAAAGTCAAATTCGCAGCCCAAAATTACAAGTGCAGAGGCGCTAACTTCAAAGCTAAAAATGACCCTCTAAATCACAGAATTGGCCTCAGTCTATTTCTAGCAAACTTGTATATCTTTTTGTTATCTTTCCAGGGACTCCTAGAACGCTTCATTAGGAGATCGGTAGCTCCCTATAGGTCCTGCACAATTCAGATACGTCAAGTAAGCAAAAATCCGAAAATACGCAACAATTAGCAATTAAGCCCACTTACTTGCCTAGACCCAAAAATTGAATTAGAATAGGAAAATAAAGGTCCAAGAGAAGTCAAATAAGCTAAGAAGGATAGAAAAATATTCAACTAAAAGTACTCTATCAAGGACAAAGAAAGAATAAAGTTTTCCATGTTATACACTATGCAAGCAAGGTCTTAAATGATGCACAAATTAATTATGCAACAACGGAAAAAGAACTGCTTGCCATAGTATATGTGAAAAATAAGGAACACTTCACACTTAACCAAGAGGGGGGGTGAATTGGTTAGTCTGGGTAAATTAAAATTTCTTTGATGAAAATCAGAGTTTCAAATCAGAGTTTTATTGCCCTTTGGATCTTTATCACAAAACCAAACAAGAATCTTTATCCAAGATTAATCCAAGACTTGTTATGCCACAAGAACACACATGCAAAACATAATTCACACAAGTATAATCAAATCTGCAGAATATAAATCAAAACACAAGATTTATACTGGTTCACCTCAAAACCTATGAAGCTACATCCAGTTTCTTCTACTCAACTCTAGAGTATAGTTCCACTATTGCAAATATTGTTCTTACAAGTATTTACAAGCTTCTCTTCATCAACCCTAGATGAAGTTCAGAGATCTAAAACCTTATTAGATCCTTAGAAGTCACACCCACACTGAGAACACTACTCAGTTGTCCTTGGAGAAACCCTATCTCCACTTGGAGAAACACTATCTCCCCTTGAAAGAAAAATCACTTCCAATAGAACCACAAATACAAATATTTCTTTCAATAGAAAACTTTTACACCCACAAAGAGTAAGGAAAGAATTCACCTGATGATCCAAGAATGAAATGCATATGAATGAAAATCTCAAGTTGAATGCAAACCAATTATGTAGAACAACTTTCCTTAGCCTTTGTGAAAGAGTAGCTTGCTTCACTAACACCTTAGTGACCCATGAATGAATCAATAGAAGCAAGACTCAATGAACCCAGGAGAATGCCTTTGTGAATCCTTAGAAAGCTCTAACAATGCTTAGAATACGAAAATTTTAGTTCTGGTTAAATTCCTCAATCATAGAAGGCATGGATTCAATTTATACTGATTTTCGTAACTGATTTAATCGATTAAAAGCGCTCCTTAGGCTCCTGTAATCGATTAAAACGATCTTGGTGACTTCTTGTTTTCATGCAACGGGTTAAATAATCAATTAACCCGACGCGTAATTGATTAAATCAGACTGAGCAAAAAATCCTGTTTAAGTAAAATAATCGATTACATTTCATGGTAATCAATTAAACCAGACCATGTAAAAAATCATGTATTTAATATAATCGATTAAGTCAACGTGAATGCAAAACATGAAATGAACTAGGTAATCGATTACAAGAAGTGGTAATCGATTAATGCAGCGTGACTGTATTTTCCAAATAAGCATGTAATCGATTACAGCTACATGGTAATCGATTAAACCAGTCACAAAGCCAATATCTAAGCATGCTAAGATTCATATAATCGATTAATCTGATAAAGTAATCGATTAAAGTGTTCATGATGATTTTCCAGAAAGCCTTATGAACAAAATAATCGATTCTTTCAATGCTTTAATCGATTAAACCAGACTTAGTCTATTTTTCCAAAATACTTAGCTTTTTCTTTAAGTTCCAAATCAATTACTTAAAGTTGTATATGATGCAATGCTTTAAGATGTGTATGAAAGATATGTATGCACATCTTGGATCATCAAAATGCTTTCAATCCTTTTACATTTAATCACACACTTCATTCTTCAAAGCTTGAACCATGTTGAAAGCCAAAACATCCTAGTCCTCTCATTGCTTGATTCTTCAAGTAATCTTCATACAGCTCCCCCTTAAATCAACAGTATATGCCTTGGAAAAATTTAGATCTTATCTAATTGGATCAAAGGTGGTGATTTACACAGATCATGCTGCAATCAAATATTTATTGGTGAAAACTTATTCTAAACCTAGACTTATCCGATGGATTTTATTGTTGCAGGAATCTGACCTAGAAATAAAGGATAAAAAAAGGGTGTGAGAATTATGTGGTTGATCATTTATCCAGACTCACCAATGAAGCCACCCCAGATCCAGAAATACAAGAAGAATTCCCCGATGAGAAACTCTTGCATATCTCTGAAAGGCCATGGTTTGCAGAAATGACTAATTTTAAGGCAGTAGGTGCAATCCCTGAAGATTATTCTTGGCACCAAAAGAGGAAGTTTCTCAGTGATGCTAAGTATTTTGTATGGGACGATCCTTACCTTTTCAAGATTGGTGCAGATAATCTATTGAAAAGATGTGTTAACCAAGAAGAGGCAAGGAACATTCTGTGGCATTGTCACAACTCACCTTATGGAAGGCATTATAATGGAGAAAGAATTGCGGCAAAGGTTCTGCAAGTAGGTTTTATTGGCCAACATTGTTTAAAGATGCTCATGAATATGTGCAGAGATGTGATAACTGCCTGATCGCGGTCGTACGCAACCAAATTTAATTTGATTTTAAATGTAGTACTAGGAAAGTGACTCCTAGGTCGTCTCTCAAGGATCAATTGTCAATGTTTAAGGGATTGAAAACGTGTTGGGGGGTTTTTGAAGGAATTTGGCAGAATATATAAAATTAAACAGAAATAATAATTAATTGCAATGATTAAAAACAAGTCA